>CM062806.1:929550363-929799547 GCA_031772625.1 Pinus tabuliformis
TGCATTGTCCTTGATATCTCGAATCACTCTAACTTCAAATCCATAGCGCTTGCTTCGCCTAAGGGTAAGATCCCGTATTTTTAGTAGTTGGTTATCATCCTCTGTTGAGGAAACAAGTTCAACAACATAATGTTGCTCGAGAGAATTGTGTCTCGAGATTGACTTGATAGGTTTATGCTCAGAGGACCCTTGTAGTGTTATAATCTCTCTCAGCATCCATTGACTTCGAGAAGAAGAATGCTTCAATCACTTGAGAGTCGTTGTGATGGAAAATAATGTACTTTTGACCTTCCCGTTGAAATGGTTGACTATGCTCCAAAGTAGAAGATCCATTGCGTTGAGTTGAAATGCACAAGCCGCCAACTTGCTCACTAGGATTGCCAGTGTTTGTTTATGATAAGCTCTTACTACTGAGACTCCAGCCGTTGGTATATTGCTCTTTATGGGTTTCAATGTCTTCAATGGCATGTGAGGAATATCCAAGATTATTAATTTCCTTTATTTGTGTATATAAAGTTGTTGATCCTTCTATTCCAGTTTTGACTTACAAATCTATCATATACTCTTCCTTATATCCACAATGGTTTTCTTTAGAATTTCTATTCGATGTTTGTATAGAATCCTTTACAAGAGCTATCCCCTGCTCTACTTTACAAGATGCATCAATTTCTGGAATTAACTAAAGGTGTTTGTTGGTTGGTGCTTGAAGATGCATCTCAAAAACTTGACTGAGATTGCTAGTTTCCTGTCTGCCAATTTCAATTCCAATGTAAACGTCTCTAGTAGAGTAATAAATTCCTTGTGATAGATCAATGGATAGATTCCAACTATTTTCACTATCAGAGCCATCTGATGTAGCAACACTAATTGTCAATGAATCACGGTTAGCCAACACTTCATCATGAATCGACTGTTGTTTAAAAGAAGTATACATATGAAAACCAAGAGAACTATTAGAATCAACATGCTTATCAATTGGTGAGAGTTGTTCCAAAATCTTTGGCTGATGAACATTCATGCCATCACCCTTTTCGACTATATCCCGTTCTAAACTTTATCACCCTTCCATTTTCCAACTGCAACCCGAACATGAATTTCCTTTGACTATCCAAGATTCTTGTTTTTTTTTCGAGGAAATATTCGAGTAGATCCACCCAAAGGGATCACATCCCGCTGGCTTATTAGCAAAGCCTAACCCCGAGGGTGTCGAAGAGAATTGACTCTGTGACCTCCCATTAGTGAGGTGCTTTAGCAACGAGAACTTGACCAATTGAACCAACCCTCTAGGCTTATCCAAGATTCCTGTTATTTGGAGATCTTCTTGGTATTTTTGGAGATGATTATGTTCTAGGAGTGCTAATTAGATCCTCTGGTGGGTTTTCCCATTTGTCCATCACAGTATTCAGGTCCCAATGAGATTTTTCATGATTCAAATATCCAAAGTCCAATCTCAAAAGTTTTCCACTTTTGCTTCCTTTGTTTTCATACAATTTTACAGGGCAAGAACCTATTTCATTTTTATTATTGGCTAAACTGGAAATATCAGGTCCTCTACTAATCTTATTGCTTACTAGATCCATATCCACTGGCTAACCCACTTCATCATTGACAACATGACCCATATCACTTTCACCAACAAATATATATTTTTCTACCTCATTACCTGCGTGCCTATTATTCTCTAATTCGGGTGCTTGATCAATATTGGGAGTCACTTGTGTTTTATCTTTGCAATCTTTTTCATGAATTTTCAATTATGTAGCAATCTCTCGTCCACCTGGATTTTCCATGCCATCTTACACACTTAATGATGCTATCTTCACACTTTGTTTTTTTTTTTTTTTTTTTTTTGTCTTTGGCTTATCATCAATATCATTTGATCTATCTTCCCTGTAGCTAGCCCAAAATTTATTTCAATTCCTCATGACTGCTTTTTGTTGCATGCTCTTACCACTAGATTCAAGAGATTGATCTCTTTTATTCTTTTTAGGAGGGTATAACCAATCAATATTGTAAGGTGAAGACTTTGAGTTGCCCATGGATTAAAGAGACTGAGGGTTTTTATTCTCTTTAAGAGGGTCTAGCCATGACCAATCATTTGTGTGTGCCTTTGCTTGTGCCTCAACTTCTCTTGCTAGGTTCTCGTGATACTCTTCACACTTCTGCAAAGAATCTGCGTACTCCTTCCCAAAATCCGATTCCACTATCCTCTTTTTTCGAAAATCCTCAAAGTTGGCAGCAGAGCCAGCGTTGATACTACTGTAGTGCCCCAAGGGAATTTTTTCCCTTATGGTTCAATTCTTGTCTATAGTTTTCAACGAATCATGAAAGTGTTGACGGTGCTGGATCCGCCAACATGTCAGGGGATCTCCTCGGTAAGAAGTCTCAATTAGACCTTAGACCGTTTGGAGTAGGAGTTGCACCAGTGGGTAGTAAAGTTGTGCCTTGATTGCAATAATGTGTAGAGGTAAGCATGATATCTTTGTCAGAAGCAAGTGTGCGACCTTGCAGCGAGTCAAGAGAGATGTATGGGGAGGTTCTAACACACGAAGGGGAAAAGAAATGTGTCCCTTAGAATCTTGTAATAGTACACAACCTGAAAGGAACACACGAGAAGAATGACATCATGGATTGGAAGTGGAATAGTCCACAATCCAGGTTGACAGGTTAAACCAACAACACGATTCCAACAAGATTCATACAATAACATGCAAAGTAATTCATACATGAATGCGTAAGTTAAATAACATGCATTGCTAAAGCAACCAAAATAGTCCAACTACAATAACAACATATGCATGAAATAAGCTGACTCTGTTATATTATATAAAAGTGAAAGTTCCATCCATCCATACAACCATGATAGCCACTAGCCCCAATAGTGGAACGTTACAGTCAACACCACCTGCTCCTCCAAAGGGCCGTACTTTCTCTGCACTACGGAGAAGCCAAGGCTCGTCACATTACTCTCCAAGCCTTCTTTAAGCAATGCTTAACAAAAGCTTGGCTCCCAAAAGCTTGTTCTATGAGTTATGAGGTTATATTTATAACAAAGGGTGGGGTGACCCTTGACATTCCCATTTGTGACTCTTGGACTACCCTCATGACTCTTCAACTTCGTTACATAACTCTTTACATTACATATCATTGTTTTCTTTCCACTAAGGACGCTTGTAATTTCACTTTACATCATGTTTACAAAAATACATTTTCGACATATACCCAAGTGGGACAAAAATGGGCTTGAGTTAGCTAGACAAGACAACACTAAGACTCGGACGACTGCGGAAAGACCAACTCATCAACATCCTCTTTGTGATCCTCGGTGGCGAACTTATGTCATGCTTGATAATGCGCAATGGTGTCTGCGTACTCTTTGATGATGTCTTCCTGGAAACGAACTCTTCCATCCATTGCTTCCGGGTATACTGATTTGGAACCTTTGTCCAACTCACCCTGTAACATGTGCAACTTAGTCCTAAGCAAGGCCGAACCAACGATATACATCCGCATGTTATCTGTACTGACTTACAAATTTGCACTGGTGGCCATGAACATCAACTGATCAAAGTACATGTCGAGTCCCAGTCTGACTTGGTTCTTGTCTTTAGCCTCGGTGAGCACACCAATTGACGGGGTGCCATACTTTCTCAATATGACATCCAAACTCATGAACAACCATGCGTGTGAAGCCTCAACATCAGTGATGAGCGCGGGAGTTCCTCACAGTTCCAGATCAAACTTTGGATGCGTGCTTTGTCCAACTCTACCTGCAGCTTCATCATCTTGTGCAAGTGAAGTGAGGCTCCCTTTTACCTCATTGTCCATGTTTGTACATGATCAACAACGACATGTATATCTGAGAGTGTTCGTGCTATCTTGGTGCAGCGCTGCTGATGACTATGTAGATGAACAACAGCCTTGTGCACAGTGATGAACCTGTCATACAGTGTCCGAGTGATTGCCTTAGGAGCCAATACTTCAGCAAGTATTACTTTCTTCATTTCTGCCCTGGCGAATCTTGTTGATTGTTCCTCTCTCTGCTTGGCTCCTTGAAACGCCTTAGCCATGCACTCGTTTTCTGCTATCAAGACCTTAACACTCGAGCTTGTGGCTTTGGCATAAGTCTTTGTAGCATCGACTAAGGCAGTTGGATGTCTTCGCAGATTTGACGCAATCACCCATTCTTCAAAGTGCGCAGGTGATGCATGCTCATCCGAGGTGTGTGTTCTACGTGCTTGTACAACTCTGTGATGTGACTTATCAAAGGCTATGTTGTACACATCTGTTCCTGGATTATCCTTAAGGAGAATGGTATCCTCTTGTTCACTTGGGACTTGCTCTGCTGCTGGAGCTGGTGAAGCTTGTGGGGTGACCTCAGTTGCTTTTGGCATGAGGTCAGTGTCCTGATCTTGTTCCGGATGCTCCATCTCCATGTCCATATGTTTTACTATCGGTTAATCCTGTTGAGCAAGTTCCTGTTCCTGCGGCTGCTCACCCTGTTCCTCATCTTCTGTGGGTTTTGAGTCTTCAACTTGTATCGACGCATTTTGCATTGTCTGTGCACCTTGCACTTCCTCCTGTTCCTGTTCCTATTCATGTTGCGCTTCCTTCTCTCTTCTGCGCAACTCTTGTTCTTATTTGAGCTTCTACTCTACTTCCTGCAACTTCCTTTCTGTCTCTTCCAATCTTTGCTTCTCCCTCTTTTTCTGCGCTACTCTCTTGTCGCGTTGTCGCCTCTTTGCATCTATCTCCAAAGCTACTCTTTTCACAAGTGGGTCTTCCTTAAACTTGTATCTTTGCTCCGTCTCTACGCTTTCGACAATCTTCCTCGTCTTTGTCTTGCGCAGGGTTGTTGTTGTTGTTGTTGCCTTGAGTGTTGCTAGCCACTCTACTGCCATGTTGATTGGTTCATTGAGCCTGGAGGAGTTATGGCAATATATCCATGGGTCTTCCTCTGGCCAATGACACGCTCCGTGGATCTAAGAATAGTACACTCTTGCACAGTGGTCCCTGCATAAGCCATGTGGATCGTACAGATTGAAACTCTTGGTGTCGAACTTAAACTTCTTGAAGTCCTTGAACTCGACATTCGCTTCTTTTAAACTCTAGATCACGTATAATCCATTTCGCAAAGGAAACATAGGCCATGGTGCCTTCTTCTTCATGTGCAATCCAACTGATAGCATTGTCGAGATGTTGTATGCAACCTCCTACATGACTAGCTTGTCTGTGGCAAACCTCCACAACACATGCAGAGATTTCTCCGTGTTGTACATCTTGATGAAGGTGCCATTGGGTGAGGCGTACCAATCTGCAATGTTCAATAATGCCTCCATTGCTTCATGGGACATGCAAGGTGGATCTTGTTCAAAGATCATCATGTATAAAGGGGTGATGAAGTGGTTAGATAGTATAGCCATGACTACTCAGTAGCTGCACTCTGAGAGCAACTTGCAATATACATTCAGAACATTCTCTAAAGGTGTCCATGCCCAACCCATGCTAGTAAACTGTTGACGGGGACATATCGCATCGAGCAGATATGCAAAAATGAAGAATCTTGCTTGTTGATCCTTGGGCGGACTCTGGGCATTGGATACATGCACTTTCAGCTGGAGAACCAACATGTCATACCAGTTGAAAGGTTTGTCTTCACTTCCTAGCTAATCCAAGATAAAAACCCAACTCAGCAGGAAGGTCTCCATACTCCCTTGGCCATACAAGCGACATGCAAAGATGACCAAGAATTGGTAAGCCTTCCTGAGTGTCTTCGTCTTGTATATCTGGTTGGGTGTCGTCCTGAACTTTGATGGCTCCCTTACCCAATGCTTCAAGATGTCTCTTGTGTTCGTGCTGCTATTGGGAGTGTAGAATGGTGCATCCATCTTGTTCACCGACTGTGGAAAATGGTACATCTATTGATAATCTTTCGTCCTAAAGGAAGCAAGCTCTACTCCACTAACACTACTCAGTATCATCGTCTCAAGATCAGTGCGTGAGACAATCCATTGGATCACATCCGCTCATGGGAAGGTGGGATACCTGCATGCAACCTTGTATAATCCAGACTTATGAATATTTACATAGACTTGTCAGTCCTCCAAATTCTCCTCAAAGCTGCCTGCGAAAATAGTGTTGATGTCTTGCCATGTGATCTTGATGTCTTTCTCAATGAACATGTGTGTGTCTATGTACACGGGAAAGCTCATAGACCCTTGTTCAACCACATCTCCAGTATTGCTTTCAACTGTGTCTTTTGATCCAGCTCTCTTGGAGGCCATGATACCTGTACTGCTGAGAAGCTGCTCAAAAACCTGTGGTACCTAGAGACAGAGAAGACACTCACGGCAAGACAATGTCAGCTAAAAACATAAAGCAACTCAAGAATCAATTAGGCAACAAACTGGTGACTGTTGGGTAAGATTGTGCAACATTGACTTTGGGACGTTGGGAGATTGTCAGCTAGAATTGCGCATTGCGCAGTCAAAGCTACTAGTGAGGCTGACTGTTGACTGGAATTGTGCAATGTGCGGTCTAGTAAGGCTCACTACTGATTGAAACTGCACAATGCCCAGATCAGTGAGGCTGGGTTGTTGGCTGGAACTGCGCATTACGTAGTTCCAGTGGGCAGGATTGAGGCACTACCTCCCAGGATTGCGCAGATCATAGCTGGGAGCTGGTGTGGGCAGCCTTTGCGCAATTCCTGGAGGCAAGGAAGAGCCTTGACTGCCAGGAATGCGCAGTGCATGCCGAGAGCAACAAGATCAGGGCCAAGGTAACCCAGATATGCCCAAGGGCAACCTCAAAACGCGAAGGACTGAATGTTTGTGCAAAGTTGGTGCAGATTTGAGTGAATAAACATGCATGCAATTCAGGGAAGTGCAGAAATCGGTCAAACGGAAAAACCATGAAGAGAGTCGTCGCAACGACGACTATCAGTGTAGAAACAGTGCTATGCGTGCGACACTAAAGGAATGCAATGCAAAACTCAAAACACCACTTCTATTAGTTAAAACACATTAAAGCATCAATGGTCGTTCAATAAAACAAGGAAAACAACACTCATACAAGCTGAGAAATTAAAATCGGAAAAAGACATGAAAAGCAAAACTTACCCTAGAAAATTGTGTCGACTGTGCCGAAGGTTCCTAGATGCCTCGGGAATGCCAAAGATCCAAGATCCAATGCAAAGAATGAGCTCTGAGGCATCATTTAAATAGATTTGGTGAATTTAGGGTTTATGACGCACATGCCACAAATCTAGGAAAAGATGACATTTGGCGGGAAGTTTCTAAAATTGACTTTGTATGTAACTCTTGCTGCTAAAAATAGATCCCTAAAATCTAGCGATCTTTTTTGGCTTTTTCTCTCTGCTTTTTCTGGAAAAGTTGCCTGACATGCAAGGAAGGATTGCACAGTTCTGGAGGGAACCGGACAATCTATCGGCACATGCAACGGACGGTCACTGAGGGAAAATATTCTGCGATGTTTCTGGGCTGAGTGGCCCTTGCTGGCTGGCCAACTCTGCTCAATTTTCTAGAGCAAGGTCATTGCCCTGCTCTACACATATATGGAGAGAAGCGCTGGCTCGCCTACCCTACGCATTTCTGGAGAGCAGTGATGGCTGGCCTGCTCTGTGCAAATTTCTAGAGCAAGGTTGGCTAGCCTGCTCTGCGCAATTTTCCAGAGCAAGGCTAGCTGGCTTTCTCTGCACAATTTTTGAATGCAGAGTAGCTGTTGGGCTTCTCTGCTCAATTCCTAAGGGGAAGACACACTGCCTTCCAGGATTGCATAGTTTTTCCTGACAGCACAAAGACCGGTTGTGAACCAGGTGTTGGGTCAGCTTGTGTTTGACCGATAGGACACGTGAGTGAACACAAGTTGTTAAGCGACAAATAAAATCAAATAAACACGAGTCCCTAATCAGTGTAGGAAAATTGTTTTGATTTCGAGGAGGGAGGCTCCAAAATGAAGTGAAGGCAAAATTTTGGAGGGTGGTTGTAGCCGCTACAATAGAAAGGAATATCTAAATCATACCAACGGTGCACATTTATCCACTCAAATAATAATAGGTATCCTTCTATATAATGTACTAATGGATTTTAAGATATTCAACAACCATATGTTTCTTCAGCAAGCCACCATAAGTTAGGACTAACTGTCCAATGAATAATGACCAATAATTCACCAATATAACTCCAATATTGGATGGGACGGTATTCCCATTGTAATCCACTAATAACAATTACACTAGCACTATCAAAATTTCTTGTTACCATATAACTAACAACTCACTATTATGGACTATATAACTTCTAGGAACCCTTGTGATTGCCAACTGGGGCCTCGTTGTCCCCCCAAATATCTGCTTCACTATCAAGTAAGCTTGTAACAAGATTTTGATCCAAATTACCTTCTCTATCTTGTATGTTGTCTAACCACTGCTTCATTGGCTGCATTGTTACCTAAGCTATCCAAAATGGACTCATTGGTTTGCTGAGTTGATTAGATGTTGCCTTAGGATTGCAGTTGGCTATATTGTTACTAGCCTGTGGTCCTTGGCCCTGCGACCTGTAGCCTCTTGCAGACACCTTTGAAAACCACAAAACTTCCTCGGTTTGGCCACAAATTGCCTCGTTGCTTCCGAATAGAACCCTCAAAATGCCTCTTTTCCCACACAAAAGCCTCAGGATGTATACAATTGTCACATATTTGTCTCCTTAAGACAATTAACCCACAAATATTTCCTTTCTTGCCAAAACCAGATGAAAGAGAGAGGAATAGAGAAAGATTGAGGGTCAGCTAAGGTAAGATCATCTCCATCGAACTAACCAAGGAAAAAAAGGTCTTAAAACCCTCAGAGCCTCGGCTCAAAAGAAATAAAGATATCCCGATCCACAACAATGATTAAATGATTTCATCTCTCATAGTTATAGATTCCTTATGGAATCCATTTTCCTTATTTTAGTGAGAGGGGTTACAAGTTTAGCCCCAACTACCCCAAATTTACCCAATGTTGCCCCAAAACATTGGATAATGGGTTTACCCCTTTATCATTGACTATGGCCTAGAAGGTTGGATAGGCTACTTCATCCTCCCTTGGACAATTAATTAATAGGGAACACCACAATCCCCCCTTCCCAACATTGCTTGTCCTCAAACAATTGCAAGTTCTGGGGCTACAAAATTTGCCTCCCTGCTCTCAAGAATGAAGACTGCTCACCTATCTTGTATCCTTCCTTTTGGTCACTTCCAAACCACTTTCCCCCATTTGAAAAAAGTGATGAAACAACCCCTGGATTTTTTCTAACTTTGCCACCATCTCGAATATTTTCCACTACAAAATCTCCCCATGAATGCCTTGAATTGATCAAGTGACCAGTATTGAAGTTTGGGGTGATGTTGATGTTAAAACCTCCATAACCATATTTTTTCTTGTGCTTACCAATACATCCTTGTTTTGGTTTTTTGTAGTACATTCCCCCTGGATCTTTGTATAAGCAAGAATCCTTGACATTCAAAGGAATTTTATTTTTGTTACCATCGACATCATTGCTTATATTTATCTTTCCTTAAAATTGTTTCCTTTTTCTTTCCACTTAGCCTCAAAGATTTTGTTGTTTCTTGTCAATAGACCCTTCTTGAAGGATCCTGTTGTCTTTAGCTTCATATGATCATTCCATTGATCCTATCACTGCCTTAAACCAAATTTCAAGGTACCAAATTCTTTCTTAGTGGCCTGCACGTTCCTTTCTCCTTGAAAGATTTTCTTTTTTCAAGGAATCCAATCCTTGATCTATAATTTTACCACGTTTTTGAATTTTATCAATGTGGCCAAATGTATTTTTCATATCACGCAACAATTGTCTTGCTTCCCGTAAAAGCATACTCTCGTGCTCAATTCTATGTTGGAACTGGTATATCTTCTTATCAACTTTCTTTAACCCTCTTCTCTATTCAACATTCTTCACATGTAGGCAGGTAAGCTCTCCCTATTTGAAGAATTATCCAGATTAATGAGACCTTGCCTAAGGGATGGGTGGGGTTTCCATTTTACAACAAACCTCAGCATATTAGTTACTAGCTCGTGTTGGCTCGTTAATCTCTCTAACTTGTACTTGGATGCACCATATACTAACTTTCCTTTGCCCAATCATGATTCTTAAACCTTGTAGAGACCAACCCAAATGCATGATGCATTGTCCTTGATATCCTAATTATCATCCTATTGAGGAAACAAGTTCAACAACAGAGTGATGCTAAGGAGAATTGTGTCTAGAGATTGACTTGATAGGCTTATGCTCAGAGGACATTGTAGTGTTATAATCTGTCTCAACATCTATTGACTCTAAGAAGAAGAATGCTTTAGTCACTTAAGAGTAGATGTGGCGCAAAACATTGTAATTTTGACCTTCCTGCTGAAATGTTTGACTATGCTCCAAAGTAGAAGATCCATTGCATTGAGTTGAAATGCACAAGCCATCAGCATGTTCACTAGGACTATTTTGACTATCAGAGCCATTTGATGTAGCAACACTCATTGCCAAAGAGTCACGGTTAGCCAACACTTCTTCATGAACTGCCTCTTGTTTAAAAGAAATATTTGTTAGATCCCTATAGTATTAGTGTAGCCCCCTTATTGTTATTGTTGGTGTAATCCCTTATTGCTATTGGTGTATCCATGTATCCCCCATATTGTTATTGTTGTGCCCCATAGAAGCCAAATATTATCATTGTTTTTTTTAATAGAAAAAAAAAACACTTTCGTTAAGGTACATTAAGAAAGTACAGCTATCAAACATGACATGTCTATCCTGATTTGAATACAGGGACAAAGGTCATTGCAATATTGACCTCATATGGCTTGTAATCTTTATAATAATGGAAAAAAGAAGGATATCCGAAAGATGTCAGTCAAAAAGAGTAGAAAAATAGGACTTGCAGATGCACCCATTGTAATATATCAACATATGTCAAAGTAAATCCTAGTTCCTGATGTTTCAGAGTCGAACACAGGAATTGCATGTAAACCGGAGAAAGGTTTCAAGAGATCAAAAATATGATATGCTCAATTGTGGAAGAGGAGCTCAAAAGTTGAGGAAGAGATCAAATGTTGATATGCCTAGATTCCATTGGAATGCCATGAACAAAAGATTGAAAGTGTGTTAGCCCAATTGATGATAGATTTATAGTCTCCAAAGACCACCAAGACTCTAATGCCAAGCCATCTAGCGCAGTACAAGACTCCCCAAAGAGCACAGGGTTCCACTTGAGTTTTAAATCCTGATCCACAGAACCAGTGAAGTCTAAAGAAAATTGTAGGACCCAAGTGAATTTCCATTCTACAACCACAATTATCAAAGGAGGAATCTCTATCAAAAAATCCCACAGGAAAGGTGGACCAAATGTTTTTCGGAGGGTGGGAAAGAGTGGGACGACTAATGGAAGAAGAAAAGAGTTATCGGTAGTAGGCTATAATCTTACTATTAGTTTGCCAAATATTTGCATGAGTCAACAAAAAAATAAGGGTGTTTCTAGCACGCCAGATTCCCCAAAGGACAAAATAAGGCAAAGTCTAGTGATGAAGATTGTCCAAGGACCACAGATGGAGACATGTTACAATATCATACCTATCTGAGATATCTTGGATTTGAAGAGAATGAAACACTGAGAGCCAAACTGAAACAACAAATGGACAGGTAAAAACAAATGATGGATGTTTTCATCTTGGGATTGACACAAATCACACTGATTGGGCCCTTGAAAACCCCTCTTTGAAAGATTGTCCCATGTCAACACTTGATTGTGCACCACTAACCAGATAAAGCATTTGATTTTGAAAGGGGAATTCCATTTCCAGGATCGTGAGAGCCAAAGGAAATGATAGGTCGATCCATATGGTTGAGATATAAGATGATAGGCCTCTCGAACAATGATTTGACCTTTCGAGAAGCCACCATGCCAAATAAGTCAGTCATCCTTTGGAGAAATTACAATACCAACCATTTTCATATTGGAGATGTATGCGACCCATTCTGGAGCAAGTTGGATGGGAAAGCTGAGATCCTCAGAGGATTTCCAATTTGCGATAGAGAAGTCAGGCCAGGAATGGCAATGTCTTGTAGGACGTGAATTCCCAAGTTATGAAGAAAATTAATCAGTTGGGGAGAGTGAATATCCGTACCTGTGAAGCTAGAGAAGGAATCAAGACCAATTTCCGGAATTGATCCAGAGCCAATTTCCCACTTAAGGTTTCTGAAAAACCAATGCTTAGTGAGTAACAAACTACGCAAAATTTGAGAAATTAGTAGGGGAATTGGAGCACCAGAACAAATCCAACCCAAAAGGTTATTATTGTTGTGCCCTTACATTATTATTTTTATGTATGCTCTGATTATATTGTAACCCCTTAGACTCCTATACATACCAAATAATATGTATCATCCAAGAATTGTTCATTTATGTGATGTAAAAGAGGTTTCCCCCTCGAAGAGGCTATTTCTTAGGTCGTTGATCTATATTTTCTTTAGTTTGGTGAGTCGGTTGCATAACATTTGGTATTAGAGATTTGGATTATAGGGTTTCGCTTCTTCAAACTGGTCATCTTGGCATTTTCGTTATAAATTTTTTTCTATGAAGCTTCAGAAGTTGAAATTACAACCACGTGGAGACGAAATATTGGTGAACTTCGTGTATGGATTTCAAATCTTAGTTCGCTATATTTTCGAAGATATGATTCAAGGAAGTTAGGGTTTTTGCAGGCTCCACAATTCCATCTCAAACATGTGACTTGGGGAAAATCATCATAACTTTCTCTCCAAGCATTGGATTTGAATTTCGTAAGAAGTCGTTGAAAGTGCACAAAGTGTAGTTTTTCGTGTATCATTTTCATGGCCAAAGGTCGAAATAATGACATGTGTCACTCCGCACAAGTTTGGTCTACTGAACCAGTCTATAATTAGGTCATTGTGGGAGATTGGGCATATTTTTTCTTGAAAAATCCAATTTTGTTTAGACTTGTGGCATTAGAAAGAAGACTCAGAGGGCTACCACAAGAAGAAATTTTGGACCTTGGATATCCAAAATTACAGAGATACAAAAATTTCAATATTGAGCTCCCAAAAAGCAAGAAAAATGTGTGTATTTTTCAAAATTTGCATAACTTTGTTTGAAAAATCAGTTTGAAGTAATTCAAAGGGAATAGTGAAGCATAGATATCGTTGTTTGATTCTGAAATGCCGCGAAAAAAATTTTGACAGACCTAGTAAGCAATCATAAATCTCTACTGTCGATGATTGGCAGAGATTCATAGGCTCATTAGAGGAGGCCAATGTGTGTATAAACGACAATCAAGATGTCCTTATCTGGGCATTGGATCCCCAAGGCAGATACTCCCCCAAATCAGGTTATGCTTATACAATGGCAGCCAGACACATGGGTGATTTCTCTTGGTGGTGGAGTCATATTTGGAAATTAAAGGCCCCTCCCAAATCTAGGCTTTTCATGTGGTGCATTTTAACAGACAAGGTTCCCACTGAACTAATGTTGAGGCGTCATGCAAACTGCGGGCCTTCTAGATGTTGTCTGTGTAGGATGCAGGAGGAAGATACTTCTCATCTCTTCTTTACCTGTTCTGTCTCGAAAGCCTTCTGGCAAAGGATCCTCACTTCACTAAATCTACATATTGATTGGTCGGGACGAGATATTGAAGAGGCTTGGCAAAGATGGTGGATAAAAGCCAACTCTCAGAAAACTAGATGCCTTCCACTGCTAATTTGCTGGGGAATTTGGCTTAACAGGAACAAATCCATTTTCAAGAATGCCAAAATAGATTGGGACTCCTCTAGTATTTCGCTGTTGGCTTTATACAATTCGCTCCCGGAGGACCAGGACATCCGACCCCCTCGGATCATTACCCAGGAATCCATAGACATAAACTCCCCCTGGGGTTATTTTGATGGCTCAGCACAAGCTGAAGGTTGTGGTGGAGGGGCGGTGTTGCATATGGATAATATAGTGTCTTATAGAATCAAGGTCGGCCTTGGCAGAGGCACCAACAACTATGCTGAATTGAGCAGTCTAAAATACCTTCTCCTTTTTGAAAAAGAACAAAATTGCCAACAACTTCAGATATTCGGAGACTCACAGCTCATAATTAACTAGACAAATGAAGTTAATCATTGTCACTTGCACACACTTTCTCCTTTCTCTAAAGTCCCAATTTGATTCATTTGCATGTTCACATATATACAAGGAAAGGAATGAGATCGCTGATCGTTTATCCAAAGAGGCAGCACAGTTGAACAGAGGTCAATGGCAGATACAGGAATATATGGGCGGCAGCTTCTACAGTTACTATCATCGTCCTTTTATGGACATGATTGGTTCCTATCAGAATGATCTCTAGATCATTCAACAACTTTTCTTTTACTTTCTCCTTCTATGTATATAACTTACCAGTTTTCAGTATTTTTTTGGACAAAACTCATATTCTCATAAACTTACTGGAATTCTCAGAAGTTTATTATCAGTAAGCATCATAATAATTTTTGTAAAGTTTATAATAGCTCTAAACAGTACTCCCTTTTTGCTGACAGCAGTTCATATCTGGAGTATCATACAAAATGTAATTTTCTTATCTTTTTAATGAAAATTACACTTTTTTCGAGGAAAAAAAATCATAAATCTCTACTATGGTGCATGAAGAAGAGGAAGAAATGCAACATAATATATCAAAATTATGAGACCAAGTGCAACGAGTTTCGCTCTCGCAAAGAGTAAACAAAAAAGAATTGGAAGCGATGATGAATGTTAAGATGGATGGTTCAGAAGTAAAAATAAAAAGGGACATGGAAGGTTTGAAGGGTGGTTTAAAAGAAAATATGGGGGTTTTTAACGTAGACATGGATGTAATGAATGTCAACTTGGAAGGGTTGATAAATTTGTTGCAAGAAATACTTCTCGATGGTGACAAGGTAATCCATGGAAATCATGATGAGGAAAAAATGAATATGAATTATGATTTTAGAGACTCCAATGTTGGGTTTAAGACCCACCACATTCCAAAGATCGATATAAGGAAGTTTTATGGCAAGGATCCGGTAACATGGATACTACAGATGGAGCAATATTTTGATCTCCATGATGTGCAACACACACAAAAGGTATGCGTTGCATCTTTATATTTAGAACCCAATCAATTTGTATAGTATCGATGGCTTTGTTATCGTAAACCACTTGTCACTTGATCAATTTTACGGAGGAAATGATAGAAAATTATGAGGATACAAAGAGCAGCACCTTCTTTAGCCAATTGATAAATCTTAAACAAAAGGGCTTAATGGCGGAGCACATTGAGGACTTCCCAAAAGTGAATATCAGGGTAATTGATATTCTAGAAGAGCATATGATTGATGTCTTCTTATGGAATCTAAAGGATAACATCCAACATGAGGTTCGCCTTTGGGAACTTGATGCATTGGGGAAGACATTCAAGGTGGAAAGAAAAGTTGAAAGCAAAATTATGGCAACAAGGAATTCTACCACTCACAACTATAAAGATGGAAGTGTTGTTGCTTCTGGCCTTCCACAACCTACGAGGTTGACACCACAACAATTGGAAGAAAGAAAAGTAAAAGGGCTTTGTTATAGTTGTGATAACAAATACATTAAAGTTCATAAGTGTGCTGAGAAGAAATTATTTTACATTGACTGTGAAGAGGAGGAAGAAAAAGAACAAGAAACATCAAAAGAGGAGGATATACACCAAGAACCAACCCCATAGAAATAAGAAATGAATCCGACCATATCTTGTAATACATTGGCGAGAATTACCTCTCCTCAAACTTTCAAGATATAAGCATATATAAAGAAGAAAAAGGTAATAGTGTTGTTTGATTCAGGTAGTATCCATAATTTTATTCATTATAAGATAACCAAGGAATTGAATTGCTTTTTATATCCAACACCAAACATTACAAAACAGGAAAGATTATGGCATCTTCTTTGACCCTTTGTATACATTGATGTCAGATACATCTATAAAGATTCCAGCAAAGATGATTTTGTTCCATGTGTATTACACTTTTTTATTGAATAATTCAACACATAATGGCACTTAATGTGGTTTCCCACTAAAAATTCTCCAAATGGTTTTTAGTGAATTTTAGTTTCCCTTACACATTAATTTTTTCGTGTTGTTGGTTATTCAAGATAGAAGATTGTCTACCAGATATACCATGTTATCCAAGGCTGCTTAGCGGGATACGTACCATGTTGCCGACATCATGGAGATTGAATCCCTTGGACTGTGGAAAATAGTCCCTAGATCCATAGGCTTCCAAAGTCCTTAAGGCATAGGATTATCTTATAGTCATTCATCTAAATGTCACTAGTAGGTAAGGATTGACGTTTATGGATCTCCTTACAAGGTACTATGAAGGACAGTTGACAGATCTTCTTGAGGTGGATGCTGAAGTGGAAGAGAAAAACAAACATTGTAAGATCACACGCATTGAACACAAGTTTATTGACTAGAAGAACAAATCAATTTCAGACTTTACGTTGTTGGATGAACAAGGCTCTGAGAAGCTACTTATGCAGTTTCAGTCCTCTATGTAAACTCTCGGGAAAGCACAATGGGTATATTGGCTAGATAAATGTGGCTATGATTGAGACCATTCAGACGAATATAAATTTGTTATCTTCATTGTGTTAATAGGGGCATAGTTTACCCTTTGTTTCATCTCAGGTATGGTAGTTTGCCCAAACTCGTGTGGATGGGTAATATTTATTGTGATTTTATTTCGACTACTCATGGATGTTGAATTTCCATGATCTTGGGTCTAGGATAGAATATCAAAATCACTGACACTACCAAACCAAGAATCTCAACCATAAGCTACTTTGCACAGTGGAAATATAAAGCAGTGAATCATATATGCACAATATACACAGTTTTAAACAAAATTGTGCAATAATGTACAATCACCAATCGTCATTATATTATCCAAATTTGATAAATACATGACAAACTTCGTTACGCAACTTCTATGTCTTATCTTGTCCTGTCGGTCCTTTGCTCCCATACTTCTCACTAGTAGTGCTTTAGTCCATCAAGGCCACTATACATCGAGACTCCAAGTGGGCTGCCTCCTATCACTGTTGCAAGTCACGTATGCTACAATGAACACGGGCTTATCAATTACTCTCTGGGCAGGCCTAATTCCCGAGCTCCAATCTGCATATCTAGCAGTCACTTTCGTCCATCAAATTGTTGCACATAAGGCTACAATACTTCATCCAAACACACACCAACAATGCCCTTCTTGTATGCTTCTTTAGGGACACTTTGGGTAGCCAACACGTTGCACTCCAACAGTCCTATGACACCCAATCTCGTCATTATCGATTCTGCTCCTAAGATGACACTTCACCGCCACAAAATGTCATCTACATAGCACCAATAGGCTACACAAACATGATCCAAATCTGGTCAATACTTTGACCCAATACCTCTCCTCAAAATGTTTTTGTCCTCCACTGTTTGAGGCCTGCTCATATGCTGCAAGTTTAGGCCTAATTAGGGCACAAAACACAGTCCCCTAACAGCCTCAAAATCTTCCCAGATTTTCCCTTAATTAATGTGGTTGTCCTCCAAGGAAAGTTTGTCCCCTTCGCAATAATTTTGGGTAACCTTCTAGCCCTTAGCAATGGCTCTTCCCTCCTCTCATTACAGCGGCATCCTACAACCCTTAAAACAGGCATGCAGCAACCTTTCTAGAGGATTGTTCCACCCTTTACGAGCCCTCAAACAACTCCCTTTCTCCTCGGCCTTCTAGCAAGATACTCGGCCTCCTTTAAACCCTTCGGTTTTACTAAAATGGCTTCAGAACAACCCTATTTCAACCACGCTGAATTTCCTCTTCTTTATGTGGCCCTAAGCTTCAAACTTCGGCCTTTCTCCCTACAAGAGCACCCAAACAACCTCTCTTTCCCACGTTGTACCTACAGCAAAACAGAAATTTCCGCACTGCTTCTAGGGCTTCCACATTGTCCTTTAGTCTCCTTGATTCACCAAAATTTCAGAGGATATATTGCTCAAGTTGGATTCTCTAATCTAGCTCAATGTCTCACTTGAAGTGACACTTATCAAGTTGGCCTACTTGACAACCAAATTAATTATGTCAACTTCAAAAATTCATCTCTCTCTAATGACAACTCGGATTCGAATGATTTTCGATGCATTGGAATCGTCTTTCCGAGCACTATCATCCTCATCCATCACATGTCATGAATCCATCTTGGGTTTTCCCCAAAACCATGATGGGTGCCAAAACCCCACACTTGGGTTCCAAGCCCACACGCTGCCCTTATGGCGCTTTGTCCTCCAAACCCTGAACCCTAGGGCTTGGAGTACCTCCCAAGCTACACACTTCAACACTCCCTCTTAGAGAGGGAGGTACTTCCAAGACTAGGAAGTATCTCGTCATCATCATCATTGTTCGCAACACTTGCCAAACTCCTGGCGCTCACAATTGCAACAATCCTTGTATAGTGAACTATGCCCTCCTTGGAAGTGTCGTTGTCACTATTGGAAGAAACCTGCTTCTTCTTGTTATCCTGTAATGTCTTCCACTCTTTCCATGATTCCTTCTCGGTAGTTGTAGGATCACCCTTGCTCACCACTGATCACGCTCTCTTCTTGGGTTGCAGAGTCTCCCTCTGAATCTGCAAGCTCCCTCTCGAACTAGACTCCTTCTAATTCTCTAGAATCTAGACCTTCTTGGGAAAATGTACCTTCTTCTCGGGAACTTCTGCCTTCTCCTCTGAAGCCTGCACCTGCACTTTCTCCTGCTTCTCTGGAACCTGTACTTGTCCCTGCTTCTTTCCATGATCCTTAGGCTTGGCAGTCAACCTGTAGAGACCATGCTCTCTAACTCTGAATACAATCCCATCGGACTTAGAGCCTCTGGGCCTGAGTCTTGCCTTTCCATCCTGGAATAAGACATCAAACCCATTATTCTCCATCATCGAGACGAAGAGAACATTATATCTGAGTCCTGGTACAAACAGTACATCCTGGACCTACATCATGCGTCTTGTCTCCATCTGGAATGGAACCACACCCGATCCTGAGATCTCCAACTAACTCTTGCCGCCCAATACCATGTGCAACTTCGGTCCCATCCAGCTAGAGTCTCAAAAGTATTCTATGACCCTGTCATATGCTTCGTCCCACCACTGTCCACGTATCATCCATCCTCTTTGATAGTACTATGTGAGAAATGAGAAATCATAGCAAAATCCTCTCTTCATCTTCCAATCTTCTAGCAAGTTCATCCATATCTGCTTTATTGGCAATAAGGGCGACCTGCTTCCATTTTCTTTTCTCATCATCTCCCTTCTTCTTCGGACATCTTGACGAAAAATGACCCATATTGCAATAGTTGAAACACTTGATTTTACTAAAGTCCTTCTTTTTCTTACCCTTCATTCGTGATGCAAGTGCCGCGTCATCATCTGAAGCTTTCTACTTCGGCTAAAGATCCTTGTCTCGCAATTCTTCCTGAATGAAATCATCCCACATCCTATCCCAGTATGGCAACTTCTCCTTGGCAATGATTCCTTTGATGAAGGGTTGCCATTCCTCGGTGAACCCTTTCAAGGCAATCCTTATAATATTTCCATTTGAGACAGTCACACCGATGGCAGCAAGCTCATTTTTTACCTAATACATTCTCATCAAATACGAGGTCACGCTTTCACCCTTTATCATCTTATTGGATTTCAACTTGTCCTCCAATACTAGTACCCAGTTCTCGTTCTTATTCTGGATCAAATTCTGAAGATACATCCACATCTCATGTGCGGTGTTCTTCCCGGACAAATGAGGTATTAGGGCATCCCTCACACCATCTAGGATGACTAGTCTCACCCTCGAATCCAAATCTTCCCATATTTCCAGCTCCTCATGGTCGATTGGCTTCTTGATCTCTTTCTCAGCAAAATTGCAGATCCTGTTGACCTGCAATATCAACTTGATCCTTTCTTTCCATGGACTATAGTTGGATAACCCCTCCAATCTATCCTCATATCGGATACCTGCCTACAACTTCGACATTGTAGTGAACCCTTCACTCACAATGTGACCAACTCCCTCTCACACTGTACTTCGTTGTGCATAACTCTGATTTACTCACTTCCAAAGTAGCTTAGACACGCTCTGATACCATGTTGAATTTCCACAATCTTGGGTCTAGGATAGAATCTTAAAATCACTGACGCTACCAAACCAATAATCTCAACCATAAACTACTTGGCACAACGGAAATATAAAGCAGTAAATCATATATGCACAATATACAAAGTTTTAAACAAAATTGTACAATCACCAATATTCATTATATTAATCCAAATCTGATAAATACAATAGTCTATGGTTACAAGATACAATGACAAACTTCGTTGCGCAACTTCTATGTCGTATCTTGTCTTGTCGGTCCTTCGCTCCCATGCTGCTCACTAGTAGTGACTTAGTCCATCAGGGCCACTACAGATCAAGACTCCAAGAGGGCTACCTCCTATCACTGCTACAAGCCACGTTTGCTACAATGAACACGAGCTCATCAACTACTCTCTGGGTAGGCCTAATTCCCGAGCTCCAATCTGCCTATCTAACAGTGACTTTCGTCCATCAAAGTGTTGCACATAAGGCTGCAATACTTCACCCAAACACATGCCAACAACGTCCTTCTTGTCTGCTTCTCTAGGGATACTTTGGGTAGGCAACACATTGTCCTCCAACAGTCCTGTGACACCCAATCTCATCACTGTCGATTATGCTCCTAAGATGACACTTCACCACCACAGAATGTCATCTACATGGCACCAACAGGCTGCACAAACATGATCCAAATTTGGTCAATACTTTGACCCAATACCTCTCCTCAAAATGATATTGTCCTCCATTGTTTGAGTTTTGCTCATATGCTGCAAGTTTGGGTCTGATTAGGGCACAAAACACAGTCCCCTAATAGCCCCAAAATCTACCCAAATTGTCCCTTAATTAATGTGATTGTCCTCCAAGGAAAGGTTGTCCCCTTCGTTGTAATTCTGGGTAGCCTTCTAGCCCTTAACAATGGCTCTACCCTCCTCTCATTACGTCGACATCCTACATCCGTTAGAACAGGCTTGCGGAAGCCTTTCTAGAGGACTGTTCCACCCTCTACGAGCCCTCAAACAACTCCCTTTCTCCTCGGCCTTCTAGCAAGATACTGGGCCTCCTTTCAGCCCTTCGGTTTTCCTGAAATGGATTTAGAACAACCCTATTTCACCCACGTTGAATTGCCTCTTCTTTCTACGGCCCTAAGCTTCAAACTTCGGCTTTTCTCCCTGCAAGAGCACCCAAAAAACCTCTCTTTCCAACGTTGTACCTACAACAAAAAAGAAAACTTCCACGCTGCTTCTAGGGCTTCCACGTTGTCCTTTAGTCTCCTTGCTTTATCGAAATTTCAGAGGATATATTTCTCAAGTTGGATGCTCTAAATGACCTCAATACACCTTGTATTTATACACATACAATGGCTCAACGTCTCACTTGAAGTGACACTTATCAAGTCGGCCTACTTGACAACCAAATTAATTATGTCAACTTCAAAAATTCATCTCTCTAACAACAACTCGAATTCAGACGATTTTCAGTGCACTGGAACCGTCTTTCCGAGCACTATCATCCTCATCCATCACATGTCGTGAATCCATCATGGTTTTGCCCCGAAAACACAATGGGTGCCAAAACTCCACACTTGGGTTCCAAGCCCACAATCTGCCCTTGTGGCGCTTTGTCCTCCAAACCTTGAACCCTAGGGCTTGAAGTACCTCCCAAGATACACACTTCAACAATGGTGGTAAATGCAACATTAGTTATGCCCTCAATGCACCTAGGTTGATTGTTGCTTGTGAAATAGCTTGAGTTGGATATTTTTAGTAGATTATAAGGGATGATAGGGCTGTGCAAGGGAACCTAAGTGGGGAGGGGGACTGATCAAACTACAAGACAATAGATCTATCCACTTTAGAATTGGTATTGGACTCGGGGCAAATAATAACTCAGAACTAATAGCAACTTGGACTCTCTTGGCAGTTACAAAGCATAAAAACATTAAAAAGATTCTAATCCTAGGCGACTCAAAATGTGTAATTGATTGGTTAAAAGGAGCAGCATAATTAGAAGCTATAAACCTGAAATCTTGGAAACGCAATTGGATACATAAGAGGATACTTCCAGAAGATCAAATTCCAACACATTTAGAGGGATTTTAGCAAATATGCTGACATATTATCAAATTTTGCACTATCACTAGACCCTGGGCTTATTCTAATTGAAAAAATGGAAGGCAATCAAATCCAAGGTTCCCACGGCATATCCTTAAAACACTTGGATTCACTCACAAAGACAATTGCCCAACAAGTGAAAAAACAATTTCATCTTCCAGTTCTTTCCAGATAAAAGACAAAAGCTTAAACATAACAGAATTGCAGATTTTAGTTTTTGCCCTCTATTTATTCATCTTTTTGAATTCCTGTTTGAAAAATCTAATGTAATATTCACTCAGCTAAATTTGATTTTACAACAAATGTATTTCAAAGGGACGGGTTTAATAAGAATAGACCAACAATTTTTGTAAGTATGAAACTCTCAGACAGAGATGGTTGATGTAGATTTAAGCAAAATTCCAAGCTACCCTCATTTCAGAGAGGAAATATCAGCCTGCAAATGACAAATTGTACTTTTGCAAATCATAAATTGTACTTTTTTTTTTATTCAGATGAATAACAAAAAAATAGATATTTCAATGTAAAAAAAAACATTCTTTTCATGTAATTAATATATAGAACATCTCAAGTCATTGCTCATATAAATATATCAAGTATCCCGTGTTCCATGGGCACACGCCCCCCAGGGTGGGGGACACACTTCCTCTCTCCCCCACTGTCCCCGAGCAGGGAAACTCCTGGGGAAATGTTTCCCCGCATCCCATTTTTTGGAAAAACTTGGGAAAACTCCGAGGGACGTTTTTTTGGTGACGAAAAGCGCCCCTCTGCGTCCCCACATTTTTTTTGCTAATAACAATTAAAAATATAAAAGAAATTAAAATGTCCCCCCATTTTTTTTTTGTTAAAAAACAATTAAAACCACAAAAAAAAAATTACAAATTTTAATATAATTAAAAAAATTAAAATTAAAACTTTAAAACATAATCATTCACATTTCTCATTCATTTTTAATTAACCCTACAATGTTACCTTCTCACCTGACGTTTTCCTTTTGCAGCCGCTTGACATTTTACCTGGCTGCCCGAGATTTTCCTGCTGTTGTCACTTGACATTTTCCATCTACAATTTGTTGTGAGTCGGATTTACCATTGACCAAGGGCCTGAGAAAATTGGAGCTGCGATTTTCATTTTGTGACTTGGAGCTGCGATTTTCATTGTGACTTAGAGCCACCAGATTGGAGTTGTGATTTATTATTTAGTACTTTTAGAGAAATTTACTAGTATTTCACTCTTTTCTATGTTTACTTTTAGTTTAGTATTCTATGGCTACTTTAGACTTAAGCATAATGCCATTGTCATATGATGAATTTACTTTCGATGTGTATTGTGTAATTTCAATTGTCAAATCATTAATTTAATTTAGATGTACCTTGCATAATATTAATGCCCATGCCAAATGATGAATTTAGATGGAACATTGTATAATGTCAAATGATGGATTCAATTTAGTAATTTATTTTTAGATTTAAAATTTTGCATTGATGATTGCAAAAATATCAAATAATAATTTTGATTCATAATAGTCTAATACGAAATGATGATCATATTTAAATATACATTTCATAATTATTAAGATTTACTGTTTACTTAGTTATTAACATATTATTGAGATTCTTATTTTTAATTTTTATAGATTAAACTTTTTAATAAATTTATACTCACCGTGAGGTTTCTTATATACACCCCCTTATACATATCCCCACTCCCATATTTCCCAGTCTCAAAAACTCAATGAAACATTGCAAATATCAACATATTAATATTTTATAAGATCAAAATTTAATATTTTATAAAATTAAAACCTTTAAATGGAAAAAAAATAAAATAATGCAAGACCCTATTCAAGGCATCCACATTCACATCCACTCAACAAAAGTACTAATACAAAAGAATTATCTTTCACATATAAATCTCTTATTAAGAAAGACTCTTCTATAATCTTTCACATATAAATCTCTTACTAAGAAAGTCTCTTCTAAACTTTCTAAACAAATTGCTATCTAAACAAATATCATAAATAATTTGGGATTAGTAGTCAATATCAAAGAGAAAATGAATCACAAATATCTTAAATGGTTGTTTATATAAATAAATTAAATATTAACATATTAACATTAATATTTTATATTTAAAAAAAAATACATTGGATAAATAAATTAATATTAATATTTTATACTCTTTGAAAGAGAAAAATATTACAAAATCTTAGTCAACATATCAACATTCACATTTAATACAAAAGAGTGATCTTTTACAATTTCTAATTAAAAAAGTATTTTTTTACTTTACACCATTATCATAAATCAATTAGAATTTGAATCATAAATTAATAATCTATTAAAGAGAAAAATCATTATCATTTTATATTTAAAACATAATCATGATTAACCAATTAAATAATTACAAACCAAATTTTAAACAATTATTAATATCATGGAAAAGATAAACTATCATATCACTCACTTTATATTTATAACATATTATGATCATCAAATTAAATAATCACAAATCTACTTTAAATAAATGCACTAAATATATACACATTAAATTAAATTAATTTTAACTAATTCCTAAACATGTAAATATTTTAACATTGTTTTTTTATCTTATAAAAATATCGTTAAAAAAATATTGTAAGAATTTTGCAAATCACCAATATGCTAATAGTGAAAATAACATTTTTACTATTTTAATATAAAAATAAATTTTTATATAATACATAAATTTTTGAAAATATCATTTTTCCTAATTCAAAATAAAACAAATTTTCATATGATACGAAATTTTCAATATAATATTGATTTTTTAATAAAATGTGTTAATTTGAGATTATTAAGAAATTGTTTATATGTTGGAATGTAAATAATTAATAATCTATTACAACAAATAATATGGATTTAATAATAAAATTAACGTTAGTGTAGTCATATAAGTTAACTATGGCTGATAAATACTGATAAGTTCATTATTAAAACACTCATCAAGATTTACATACAAAGATTTCACATTTGGTTGGAATTGGAGATTTGAACAATATGGATTTGATAATAAAATTAACAATATAGTCATATAAGTTAAATGGCTTATGAACACCAACAATTTCATTGCTAAGTAGTTATCAAGATTTAGATATAAAATTTCACTAGAATTGGAGGTTTGAGCCATGCAGACTATACAATCCAAATGCCTCTAGTTTTCCAAAGTGTTGAATCCATTAATACATTGTATCACTAAATCTCTAAAAACCAGCAATAAACTATTGCAAATGACATGATTTCCATTACCACTGAAACTTTAAGAAAAATTTCTTAACCTTGCCTTAATTATTAAATCACAAGTCACATAAATTATTTAAAAATATAATTCAAATTTTAAATATTACTTGTATAAATTTAAAATAATTCCACTCTCAAAAATTCATTTTGTGTTCACAAATATTTTTAATAGAAAATTAAAGGAAAACGTGAATTAACATGATTTTCTTTAACACTTTTCATTGATGATAATCCACCTACTACTTTGCTAACTAATATGCCTAGTACAAAACCGCGGTTTCAAAAAATAATAATTTTGTATTTTTTATGAGCTTATACAACATTCCCTTACGCCTAACCTGGAGAAATGACAGAACGGGGGAAGAGGGCATTGCTAAAAGGTTAGATAGGTTCTTTGTGGATTCTTTTTTGGATTCTCTCATGTGGCAAAGGATGATCAATATTAAATCCTGGTCACTATTCTCCAAACCTCGGACCATGACGCTATCTTACTGGAGTGGCTGGATGAATTGAGACATGGCAATTTACCCTTCCAACTCAACCATATATGGGTCAATGATCTTGAGTTCCAGAACTTGGTCCATAATTCTTGGTCCACTCCAATTATTTTGCCTCTGGATGACCCCATAAAACTGATTATACACAAACTAAGGAGGTTAAAGACAACAATTAAATCCTAGGTTCATAATCAGTGGAATGCCCTTAGTCAGGAACTGCGCTCCATCGAATATGAAATTGCCCTCCTTATTGACCTGATTGCTCCTGGTCTATTCTTTGTACATCAAAACATGGCATTCCTAAATTTGATACAAAGGAAGGAGAAAATCTTCAAAATTCAGGAAGAGGAATGGAGACAGAAAAGTTCCCTTGCTTGGATAAAGGGAGGAGACAAGAACACGATTTTTTCATCAGGAAACTTGCAAAAGAAAACAACAAAACTCGATTTGGGCCATCACCAATGAAGCTAAAATTCCCCTTTCCTCTCCCATGGACATTAAGCAGGATGCATCGATTCTTCAAAAAGCAGTTCATGGATAGGGAAGAAGCACATATGGTTGATAAAATGGACTTAACAAACCATTTTCCTGTCATGGTCAATGAAGATGACACATCACTCATGGATGATCAAATTGCAGAAGATGAACTGCTCTAGACTCTCAAGGAGATGGCTAAAGACAAGAGCCTTGGGCCCAATGGTTGGCTTGTTGAGTTCTTCCTCCACTTCTTTGAGTTGTTGGGACCTGAACTTGTCAACATGGGCGAGGCAGTGAAGCATTCTGGGCACATACCAGGTTCTATTAATTCCACATTTATTACATTGATTCCTAAGAAACAAAAGCCTCTTTCTTTCTTTGACTATAGGTCGATTTCCTTGTGCAATACAATTTACAAAATGATGTCTAAACTCCTCACTAACCATGTCAGGAAGATTATTTATCCTCATATATCTTTGGAGCAATTTGGTTTCTTGTCAAGCATGAGGATTTATGATGTGATGGCAATAGCACAAGAATGTATATATTTGATCAAGATGAGGAAATCAAAATCCCGTCTCATGAAAATCGACCATATTCGGGCCTTTGCTATGTAGATTGGAAATTTCTCTAACAAGATCTTGTATAAATTGGGTTCAAACACATACATGTTTCATGGATCAAGGAATGCATATCATCAACTTCAATGGTCGTCCTCATCAATGGGGGGCCTACTGAGTTTTTCAAGATTCATGGGGGGGCTCAGACAAGGTTTTGATTTGTCTCCTTTACTATTTATTCTTGTCATGGACGATTTTAGCTGGGAAATCTATCCCATGAGGGAAGTTGGTAATATTTTTGGCTGTGGGATTTCCAAGACCTGGACTCTATCCCATCTGTTATTTGTGGATGACATTCTATGTGATGGTATGACACAAATTCTGGAATGGGCACTCTTCGACAGGGATTTTGTGAAATTTGGCAATGCCTCTACGTTGTGTATCAACAACTCCAAAATAGAGCTCATCTTAGATGATGGAAATCTAGCGGAGATTAATGAAATTTCAAATTTATTTGGCATTAACAACTGCCCACTGTCGGAGGGTTTTAAATACTTGGGATGCTTATTAAAACCCTCAAATTACAAATTACCTAATTGGGATTGGATTGTCATCAAATTCAAGAAGATGATTACCCAGTGGGACCATAAATGGTTGTCGTTGGGGGGTAGGGTCATCATGACCAAGGCGGTGTTGCAAGGCCTACCTGTTTTCTTGATGCGTCTCTTAAATTTACATTCCTCATTCCATAATTCATAAATTGGACTCCATTGTTGCTAATTTCATTTGGTCAGGTGCATGCCCACAAAAAAAAATAACCTTGTGGCCCTTACTACAATTTCCAGTATGTCGAGATGGGTGGTTGGGGCACCTTGGATCTAAGAAGATTCAACATTGTTGTAATGATTACGAACCTGTGGAGGACAGTCAGGGAAAGGGGCCTTTGTCAAACCATTCGGTTCACTTAGTATATCCACTTTTAGGGACTGGAGGAATGGGTTAAGGTTGGGGCACCCTCGAATTCCAACACATCATATATCTGGGGTAGTCTCAGACATGTTGTTCTGTGGCTCAACAACAATCTTCAATGATTGGTGGGTGATGGACAACAAATTCTTGTTGGTAGGGATGCCATTAACGGTATGTTGGGTTTCCACGTATTATCGGTGCCCTTGATTCACGTACTTAACAAGTAGGGAATTCATAATTTGGCCAGCCTTAGAATGGACAATCCCACTCCTTTTTTTGCTTTGGGTTGGCCTCATGCTAGACAGATCAGTGTTCCAGATGACATGACCGCATAATGGGAATCTTTCCATTGTCTTCTCACACAGGCGGGCATCACATTCTCCCATTGTCTAGATCATCTTGTTTGGGATGGGCGAATATTGAATGAGTGGATTGCAGCCAAGGAAGTGTGTGGCTACATTTCTTCCTACATCCACACTCTTCCCCTCACAGATTGCACCAAAAATTTCTAGGTTTGGGAAGTCCCTTTAAAAATCAAATGCTTCTCCTAGTTGGTCTTATACAACCACATTTTAACCTAGGACCAATTGCTGAAAAAAGGGTTTGTAGGGCCTGGTAGATGTTCAGTATGCTAGACTGACTCTAAGGACTGCTCCCATATATTTCTGCATTTCCCCTTCACTGTTGTTATTTGGATTGAGGTCCCTCTCCTCCTTGGTATCAATATCCATACTGACCTTTCCTCCATTCATGTATGCATTGGGTCTTGGTATCTCCAAGCCAAAGCTTATATAATGGTCCCTTTATATGTCTTGTGGGATATTTGGATTACTCTAAACAAATTTATCTTTGAAGGCATTCCTTCCTACTCAATGAATGTCTCCCTCTAGATTGTCACATTATTTATGGACATTGGTCCCTGGTCTCCAAAGGCCACATCCATATCCATTTCGTTTGTTGATTTGTAGGGAAGATTCTCGATCTGGTACTTTGATGGTGCTTCCTTGGGCAGGGACTGTGGTTGTGGAGTGATTCTCAAATTGGACCCCTCTATTCACTATAGATTCTATTGGTCTGCTGGTGTTGAAGTCAATTATCGGGTTGAGCTGCTTGCATTATGGGGAGCCCTCCAATGCTCCAAATGGATGGATTTAGAAAATATCCTAATCACGGGGGACTCTCTCTCAGTGATCTGGTGGATTCAGGATTGACATGCTTTCAAGGTCCCCTCACTTTATAATTAGTATTGACTTGTGGACTGCCAATACTAGTAGAAATTTGTGACTTGGCAAGGGCCAATGCATTTGGAGACACTTCTATTAATGATCATTTGGGGGCCCCAGGCTAGGGGGTCACCTGCCCCTTGAGCCTCATCACAATGGGCCAATATTAATCAAACATGTACAAATTATGCCCCCTTTTTTGAACCTATGACCTTCAAGGAGGAAGCACATGTTCTTAATCATTAGGTCCACCCAAGTTTACACAATATATCTATCAATTATAGACTCAACAAAAACTAAAAAGGGTATATGATAGTCTATCTTTTATTCATCATTGTAATCAACATACCCATATCAAGTGTCCTTAATCCAATTGATTTGTTCTTATTTATGTTTTTATCCCTTTTCCTTGTTTTTGCGTTTGTTGAAGGCCTAATCTACAAATTTGTATTTAACCTTTTTTAGTGTGATTGGCATTAGGCTTTTGTTTTAGTTCTGTATCTATGCTAATAAGTTGAACAAGTTTTTTTCTCACGTCATGGTAATTAAAGTTTTATCATTACATAGAAAACACGATTTGCACTGGTTGAAGGCCTAATTTACAAAAAAAATTTCATCCTTTTTGGGTATGATTGACATTAGGCTTTTGTTTTAGTTGTGTATCTATGCTAATAAGTTGAGTGAGATTTTTCTTCGCATGTCATGATAATCAAAGTTTTAGCACTACTTGATATGAATTGGATCATTATATTTTTTGTCATCCATCTCGATGCATTTGGAGTTGTCACGAGACCATTTTTACTGGCGGGGCCTAGTTTGGCGAAACGGGGTTTGAAACCTTTTGGGAGCGTTTTTAGGCATCAAACGACCTTTTTTGGGAGTAAAAATTTATTGCTATAGTGCAACACCTTTTCATGCTATTCTACACACACAGAGCTTTCCAACGGCGCAAGAATCGCGTCAATCCGAGTTCGTATGCAAAAGTTATGCCACTCAGAGGTTGACCTTCCTGTTTTCACACCTATAGTTCGGAAGGATGTTGTGTCAACCCCCATTATTCATGGAAAAGGGGCTAGCCACATGTTTTTGATGTAAAATACTCTAGAAGAGTCTATTTTGTAATTCTAGTTAAGAGTTGATGTAGTCAAACTTAAACACTAGTAGGCTATCAGACTATGTTATAATTAGGCCACTAGGGGGAAGAGGCATTTCATTCTTTCGAGAGCATTTTGTTCCATAGTTGAACAAAGATAGCTAGGAGAGATAGGAGGTAGAGCACACAGAGATGATCTGTGCACTGTAGCAGCCCACGGGCCACATACATTACTTCTTTGTATCTGCAGTCATATTTCCAGATAGAGAAAGAGAGCGAAGCGACCTCACCTTCCAGTTGGGTTTTCTCCCGAAAGGGTTTCCTAAAGAGCATATATTGTATATTATGTGTGTGTGGGCTTATTTCGTCGTTCTTTACTTTTCTGCTTGATTTACTTTTACATGCATGCACTAATTACAATTAATTTTACAGATCTAGAAATTAAAAAAAAAAATGTAATAGTGTAGAATCTTAGATTTTTAATATAATATTATGAGATATGTTGTGACGAACTGTCCAGTGGAATATCCACGGAGGTTTACGGATCATTACTTAGAAAACAAGATTTATTTAGAGTTTCCTTGGATAACCATATTTGAAATATAATCTATGACTTTGTTATTGCTTCAGTTTTATGAAAAAAATATCTATGGTCAAATTTATTTAAGATGTCTCTAATGTATATAAAAAGGGAGGCAACAATGAACCTTCTTCTAATGAATCCACCTACTTATATAAGTATTTTTAATTACTATATTATTTGGGAATCCCTATTACATTTAATTGATGCAACCCTAGTTTATAAGCCAAATCTATTCCCATTTCGACTTACTAAATATTTACTAAATCATTGGTATATATACCTATTCTCATTGCATACATCATTATTAGTTTTCCTTAGTTGTCTTGGAGTATGTCCTCATTACTTGTATTTCACAAGTTTGTTTAAAAGCTTTGTTAAAATTTCATTAATTATTAGATATCTTGGATTGAGATTGAGATTTTGAAAAGTGAGCGAGATTGCTAGTAACCATACCAGCCCACACTATATTCATTTAAAAGCTCAACATGTCACTTACAAGAATTGAACTTGGGTGGGGACGTTAATTACCATTTCTTCCCACCACCAAATTTAGACCTAATTCACCAATTTTTGGTCATAAGTAATTCCTAAATGTTTTGAATTTAAACAATGTGTTAGTAACTTTTCCTTATTTATAAACTTTCAATGATTTCTCTCCTTCCATATGCTTTATTTTTATAACTAAAACAATGTAATTTGTAAAAAAATACAAATCAAAGAGGACTTTTTAGTAGTTTGGCTTTTAGGAAGTCTCAAAATTACAAAATATATCCTTGTAAGCTAGCTTTTTGGTTCGAAAAATCTTAGAAGTATAACCATGTAGTCAACTAGTTTATCTCTAACTAATTTAAGAGCAAAACTTTCTTGCAAAACATTGAATAAACCTAACAATTTAAAAAGAATTAACCACTTAGAGCTTTCTGCTTGATGTTTTCTTGTAACTGGTGTATCAATTCAATATTGCCCATCTCCAAATTTCTAGGTGTAGGAAGAACATTGCCTTTGTTCTTGATTGCAATGGGAGCAAACCCAATTGAAGCCTTTATATGAGAAGCCAAATAGTAAGAGCTCTTGGTAAGACTCAAGACAATTCATATAGTATTGCATTTTATGTCTAATTTTTCAATTTGCTTACTATGACATGACACAACATCTAACATTTATACATTTTTGACATTTTGAAACTCAATTTGATAGGCTATTTATTATTGGAAAGCCAAATGGTAACTTGGATATGTAGTAGGAGACACACTTCTCCTTTGAGTGTGGCAATGGTTGGGAGACTTACACAATAAACAATGTCCAGAGTGACTATTGCATGCCATCCTCAACCAATGTTAGACTATGTGCTTTCAAGTGGTAAGAAATAGAGTCCAAACCTTCACCGATTCTCCATGTCTTGAGCCAAAGCACAATAATACATGGTTGAACCCTCCTCAAACCAACAACAAATTGTTGAAAGATTGAGAAAGTCTTACAAAACCGCATACATTCCCAAACTCAAAGCAACCTTATAGGATCAAAGCTAAACATTCCAAAATAATCCACATGTAATACATCCATACATAAAAGATAAGTTACTCTCTTGATGTCATTTCCATAAGAATATGAGTATCCTAACGTTGAAAAGTTGAATGGGTCAATTTTAAATTTTTGTTTCAATCTAGCAAGTAATCACCCCTTTTTCTCAAAATTGTTCAAGTTAACCAAGAGTTTGTTTATACTTTTTGTCCCTCTACACACTCATGCAGAGAGCATGATAAAGGACACTCATGATAAGATAAAACACTAAATCTAACAAAATAATAAAAACACACTTTTCATCAATTGATCAAATTTCTTAAACATATATAAATTTAATTGCAATGAGAGTATTGAGGTGCTTTACAATTTAATATGAAATACAAGTTGTTACTTACAAAATAACAAACAAAGGAAACATAATATTACATTAAAAAATTACAAAAATACAAGTCCACTCCATCTTAAATAACACAATTAAATTAAATAAGTAATGAGTAATAACCCCTTCATACATACATATGCCTACAACATGTAAAAAAAAAAAATAGCCTAAATTCATTTTAGCCCTGAATTTATCAATCATGGAAAGAAATACACTTTTTAATGTGTAAATTTTTTAATATGAAAGAATCAACACATGATATGGAATTAAATAATTAAAAAAAAAAAACATATTAAAAAAGTTATCCCTTGATATTTAATAAATTTGGATTTAAGATAAATTAGTGCTTAATAAATATGAATTTAAAATAAATCTAAATTAATTTAATGAATTCAAAATAAATCTGATTAATTTAAATTTTTACATAAAAAAAAAAAAACTCAATTCTTTAATAACAAAAATTGACAAAGTCAAGTGAGAATAAAATATTACATAAAAACTTTTCAAAGCTTTAGTCATTATAGAATATTTGTACCTCTATTTACAAAACCACCTAATCACATTTTTTCTCATAAAATAAGTCAAAAGAACATCACATACTCAACATACAATTGAAAAGAGATCCCTCTTTACAATTAAGTCAAAAGAACATCACATACTCAACATACAATTGAAAAAAGATCCCTCTTTATAATTGATAAACCCTGAATTAAGAAGAATTTAGACTAATTTAATTATAGTTATTAATTTTATATTTTTGTTTTGGAGATTGGCTAGTGATACATGTATGGGGAATTGAACTTTTGGTCACTTGAATATAGAATGACTTTCCAACATGTTTTGGGGAATTAAACTTTTGGTCACTTGAATATGGAATGATTTTCCAACATGTTTTTGAAGATGGTTGAAGTATTCATCCTCAACTTTGATCATATTGTAAACATAACACACAGTTTACCATAAATTCTCATCTACAACATGCTTTTTGCCAATTATACTACCACTTGCAAACATTTTTATTTTTAATTTTATATAATATGAGAAATACTTTATATATATATATATATATATATATATATATATATATATATATATATATATATATATATATATATATATATTTTATTTTATTTTATCTAGTGAAAATATAAAACATCAAATATTGAAACATAATTAATCTCTTGGCACAATCAGAATGAATGAGGGCCTATCTCGGATCTTATAGGTCAAACACTACACCAAAAATCATTCGAGAGAGATTTGCACCTCTAGGGTTAGGGGTTTGATCTGCACCTCTAGGGCTAGGGTTTTCAAGTCTCTCCGCTCTTCCACAGTCCCATACATACTATCTCTGTACTTCAACATTGACACCTGCAAAAGCTACTTGCTTTGGTTCGGAGAGATGATCAGTGGTTTGTTTTCCTTCGGAGCCGGAGTAAAAAATAAATGCCAAAACACATACACAGATCGATCTTCCTAACCAGCACAACCGTGTATCCGTGGCTTTTGTGGCAAGTGAAAAGAGGAAGGCGGTGGCTCGTTCTTGAAATCCTACAATGCCCTCTGAGGAAGGAAGGTGGAGGGATCTATGGCCATGCAAAGAGAAGGAACATTCATTCATCGGTCTCCCTTACAAACATTGCCACTTCGACAGAAGATTATAACATGTCTTCATCACGAAAGGAAGGAGAACACGTCTTCTCAAACCCTCTCAAACAACATTTGGGTTTACTTGCCAAAGACGAGGGGTGGGAGTTGTTTAGTAGAAGAGTTTTCTCTGTTGGAGGATATGGAGGATTTTCCATAAAAAATCGTCATCAAATCAAAAGGTTACAACGCCTTTATAGCAACTTGTTTGGTAATATCCTCTGTATTCTTCGCCTCCCCCAAAAATTCTTCTCTTAAACAATGTCCACTCCTCATCTCTGGACATATTCCCATGGACTGCTTCAAAATTCCTTCTATTACAAGGTAAGCTCTGGCATTTTCCCTCTATTGTCATGATTTTTACTTTTGTTTTCAGTGTACATGCTCGGTTTAAGATCACTTAGGTCAATTATTAAATGCTAAGTTGATATATTTGCCATCCACTTTCTCAATTGCTGGACTCCTCCCAGTTTTCTATGAATGGAGGGAATTGCTCTTTATTTCATTGATTCTCTTGTTCATTTTTTTATCTCTGTTATTTTTCTATGTTCTGATGTCTGTAAGGAGGATAAGAATGATATATATCCTATTGTCCATATGGAGGTTAATCTTGATATTTATCATGTTGTAAGTAGTTTGATTTTACATGGTATTAGAACTGCAAGGTGTCAGCTTATTCTCACTGATATATGTACTTTCTTTTCCATAATAGAAAGAAGTTTTTTTTTGCTCTAAAAAAAAAACTTCCTCCATCTACCTTGGCTACCTGCCTTCGTTTTGAGATCTGGGTGTTGTTGAATCGCTACAGCACCATCTTCCCGCTACCCCTATTCGTGGCTCAACCACATTTTTGTAAATTGCTTGCAGCTGTTGTTCGATTTTCTTTTCTTCTTTTTCCTTTTCTTAAAGAGGATTCTGTAAAAAATTTGTGATAGGTTAACCCGATAATGCAATATAAATCAAAGCATAATACTATAACCTACTTATACTATCAATTTGCGGAAGCTTAAAGATCGAGCTGAACAATATAACCAGAAGAAGAAGAATCAATGGCACAATACACATGAAAATACTTTGGGGAAAGCCTCAGCTAAAAACCCCAGTCTATTGTATCATTATACATGGTGGAAATTCATAGGAATTATATAAAGCCTTAGCTCTCATAGCTAGCCAGCTCTCAGTACAATCTTCATAGATGCTCACAAGAAATCTTGGCTTCTCTCTAGCCTTCCTCTCTGCCCTCCAAGCTCCTATTTCCTTGCGTTGTTCCTTGTGGATGATTAGCCTATTACCAAGTGGAAAACAACCTTCAAAACTGCGCAATCCTCAAGAATGAATCCTTGACTGCATGCATGAATTTTCTCCATGAGAAAACACATGCAACTGATAGTACAATGTCCTTGAACATTTATCTCAACTGGGTCTTTCTCAGAATAGACATGCATGAGTTTCTGATGAGGGAATCTTCAGTAACTGGAGTAGCACTAGTTGAGTGCATTAATGCATCAACTGACTGTTAACTAACTATTAACTAACAGGTTCTCGAAGATGGCCATTATGGTGGCCTGCAAGAAGAATATCACAACAGAAGCCACTGCTAAACTCTTCTTTGAACGAGTGTGGGTGCACTTTGGGATCCCACAGTCTATCATCTCAGATCGGGACAGTCGGTTTCTCAGCACATTTTGGTCCAGTCTCTGGTCAATGCTGGACACCAAACTCACGAAGTCCACAGCCTTCCATCCTCAAACTGATGGCCAGACAGAGGTTGTCAATAGGATGATTGTGCACATTCTGCGCATGTATAACTCAAAGCATCCATGCACATGGGACGAGAGCCTCCCCTATGTTCAGCACAGCTAAAACCGAGCGCTTCACAGCTCCACTGGCCATAGCCCTTTCCAGGTGGGATTGGGATTCCAGCCACTATGCCCCATTGATGTGGCCATGCCACTTGCAGCTACTCACATGAATTCAGCTCATGTCCAGTCCGAAACAGTTAAGGCCACCAGCTTCATTGAGCGCATCCAACATATTCGCCAGCAGGTCCATGACATTCTTGAGAAATCAAATGCCAAGTACAAGCAGCAACATGATCAACATCGGGTGCCACACAAGTTTCAGGTGGGCGACAAAGTCTGGTTGCATTTGCAAAAGGAACGCCTTACTGGAGCCTATCGGAAATTGAGACCACTCCGATATGGTCCTTACACCATTACTAAGGCTATGGGAGACAATGCATTTGAGCTCAGCATTCCCCCATTCCTTGGCCTGCACCCAGTGTTCAATGTGGACCGCCTTCGGCCATACTTTCCACCATTGCTAGACACATCCGACATTGCAGAACAGCTCAAACCCACAGAATTAAATCCAGATTGCATGGAACAAGCTGCAGCTGATCGGATCATGGACACACAGATCAAGAACACTCGCCAACAGAATATCCAACTGTATCGAGTTGTCAAATCAGGCCAACTCCTTCAGCAGGGCAAGTGGCTCACCAGGGAACAAGTTCAGCAGAAGTTTCCTCATCTCATGGAGGAGCTCAACGCAATGGGGACCATTGCTTCCTAAGGGGGGAGGAATGATCCAGGTGGATATTGGTGGCCACCTGCCAAGTCCACCTAGACCCCCACCATTGTCTTTCTCAGCATTTTCAGTTTCCTTAATTGTAGCACAACTTACTATTTTTAGCAGTTTTTCGGGTCTTGAACTTCCGGAGCCGTTTTGAGGCCCTAAACGACATTTTTTGGGGAATCTGGGGGCAACATGGGTCCATGGAGTTGTCCGTTCCAACAATGATAGTGCTCGGATAGATCTTTCTAATGAGCTATTGTACGCGTCAAACGGAGATCATATGCCAAAGTTACGACCCCGGGAAGTTGATGTACCAATTTACCCCAAACGGGGCCCACAGTTTGGTGTTTCATCTCCTAGGGTTAGGTTTTGGAATGTTAAGGGTTTTCCATTGTTTCTCAACAATAAATAGGCCTTCGAGCCTCATTGTAACACAGTTCAGAGGCATGTAGCCATCACATCTCTTCTCAGAGATAAGCTACCATCGCCCTAGCTGGTTTATTTCCATTTCTGGTTGTAAGCATATTTCAGTATTTTCCATTAATGAAATGAAGTATTATTTCCGCTGCATCTTTGTGTATATGGTTATCTCTGTAATTTGTTGCGTTCCTGTTTAAATCCGGATCACTAATTTAACTAGACTTAACTCAGTAAACTGACTTAACTAATTACAACTCAAATATAACTCAATCTTATCTCCTTAATTTAAGGGATAACTCTTGCATGACTTCAAAAAGACTTCTAACTTGAATTTCTCCAACTAATTAATTTAAAATAAATTAATTGATTATTTCCAAGTAGCTATTAAGACTAAATTTGATTTTAATTCACAATTTAATTCAAGGACAAATTAAATTGGAATATTCTTGTTTCCATATTTCAACACTCCCTCTCAACAAGAAAGGGATTATCTTCCACTCTGATCCTGTCTCTATGGAACTCGAATTTACACTTTGACAATGCCTTTGTCAAAATGTCAGCATCTTGCTCCTTTATTGAAATATACTGCAACAACATGATCCTCCTCGCTACACAGTCTCTGAGATGATGATACCGGATGTTGATGTGCTTGGAACTATCATGAAATATTGGATTCTCAAAGAGTTTGATACAACTTTGATTATCACAATAGATCACAGTTCGATCTATCCTCTGATCAAACAAACCAAGTAGGATTTTCCGCATCCAGATGGCCTCACATGCTGCCTGACTTGCAGCCATGTATTCTGCCTTTGCCGAGCTGAGTGCAACCGACCTTTGTTTCCTACTGTACTAAGAAACTATCGCTGACCCAAGGTTGAAAATCCCTCCTAATGTGCTCTTCCGATCTGATGGACTCCCTGCCCAATCTGCATCAATGAAGCCCTGTAGCTTCACTCCCTCTGTATGTATGTACCATAATCCATACTGAGATGTGCCTCTGAGGTATCTCAATACATGCTTTTCCGCCTTCCAAAACATCTTGGTAGGCTGAACCATCACTTGACTCAGCTGGTTCACCGCATAACACAAATCCAGTCGTGTGTTCACTAAGTACATCAGTGAACCCACAAGCTACCTGTACATAGTAGCCTCTACCACTTCTCTTTAAGTAGCAACCTCCTTCCTCCAGTTACCTACTAGAGGAGTCTGCATGGGCTTTCACTTCTCCATGTGGAATCTCCTGAGTATCTCGTTGGTATACTTTCCCTGAGACATAAACAACTCCCATCCTTCTGCCACACTTCCATGCCAAGGAAGTAATGCATGAGACCCATGTCTTTCATCTCGAATTCTCTTGCAAGGTCCTCCTTGCAAGACATGATCCCCTGATCATCACCAGTCAATATGAGATCATCAACATAAAGTACGATGATCAACAGCTTACCTTTCACCATGATATGGTACAGGTTCGCATCCGCTTCACTCTTTGTGAAGCCCAACCCGGTGAAGTAGTTGTCTATCCTGGTGTACCAAGCACGAGGTGCTTGCTTCAGCCCATACAACGCTCTCTTGAGTTGGCACACATGCGACTCACGATCGAAGGTCTCAAAACCTTCCGACTGCTCTATGTACACCTCTTCCTCAATCTCACCATTGAGAAATGCAGTCTTCACATCCATCTGATGGATCTTCCAACCCATTTGTGCTGATAGTGCCAACATAGATCTGATAGATGAGTACCTTGCGACAGGAGCAAAAGTCTCATCATAGTCAATCCCCTCGACCTGTGAAAAGCCACGGGCAAAAAATCTTGCCTTATGCTTCTCCACACTACCATCAGGAACTTGCTTTACCTTGTAAAGCCAACGGAACTCACAACTGACTTGTTCTCCGATCTCGGAACCATGTCCCAAACACTGTTACGAACTATGGATTCATACTCCACCATAGCATAAAACCAAATCGGCTGCTGCACTTCTTCCTCAAAGGAAGATGGCTTGGTCTCAACACATTCCCCAGCAAGGGCCATGTATCCAGTGTACCTCTCAGGTGACCTCCTCTGTCTGCACTGAGAAGATGGTGCTCCCACATTCTCTCTCGCATCCTCCAACAATCTGTCAGCTTCTCTTGTGCGCTTCCGTCCATCTCTAGAAGACTCTGCTTGAGTGGATGTCTCCACTCTTGGAACCTCTGCATGCAGCTGCTCTGCATCAATCTGAGGCTCCTCCTCCTTAGGAACCAACAGTTCCTCCACAACCTGTAGTTGGAGCTCCCTCTCAAGGGAAACTCGCATGGCCTTCTGCTCATCAAACTTGAGATCTTTGCGAACCACTGTCCTCCGACTGGTAGGCAAGTACACCCGATAGTTGTGAGGTGTATCAGTGTACCCCACAAATATCCCCAACTCTGTTGTTGGCTCAAGCTTCTTCCGTGCATCCTTTGTCACATGGCAATATACCGATGAGCCAAAGATCCTGAAGTGACCCACATCTGGTCTCTTACCAGAGAAAGCTTCCTCTGGTGTCTTCATCCCAAGTATGCAATGCAGGCTTCTATTCTGCAAATAGACTGTTGTGTTGCATGCCTCAACCCACAAGTGAAGTGGTAGGCCTTGGTCATGCAGCATTGCCCGTGTTGCCCCTACAATAGTTATGTTCTTCCTCTCAGCCACCCCATTCTGTTGTGGGTTATGAGGTGTCGTCAACTCTCGTTTAATTCCTTCCACTGCATCAAAGTCCTTAAACTCTTGAGAGACATATTCTCCACCATTATCACTTCTCAAGGCCTTGATCTTCTTCCCTGACTCTTTCTTGACCAAAGCTTTGAACTCACAAAACTTTGTGAAAGTTTGGTCCTTATTCTGCATGAAATAAATCCAGCATTTACGAGAATATTCATCAATGAAAATCACATAATACCTTTGCTTCATTATGGATGCTGTCGAGAATGGTCCACACAAATCAATATGAACTCGCTCTAAGGTAGCCTTTGCTCGACTGTCTCAATCATGAAAGGAAGACTTGGTGTACTTTCCCAAGGTACAACCTTTGCATGTGTTAACTTGCTCAATTTTACCTTTGGGAAGTCCTGTAGATATCTGTTGCATTATCTTCAAAGCCCCATGATGCAAATGGCCCAACCGCCTATGCCACAACTTGCCAGTGTCTTGGCTTTGCACCAATTTTGCTTTCGTACTCAATGTTGCACAATCGTCTACCTCTATTTTATAGAGATTCTTCACCCGAATCCCTATCCTCTTGGTCTGACCCGTGGCTATGTGTCTTAGGAACGCCTTTCCTTTATTGAAGACAACATCATAGCCTTTGTCCTCCAACATCGCGACCGATACCAAGTTCTTCTTCAGTCCAGGCACATACATCACATCTGTCAAGGTGAGAGGAGCTCCATGCTCCCTCTAAAAAAAAATTGTGCCCACTCCTGAAACACTATACCTTTCGTTGTCACCCATCTCTATGCGCATCTTGAGGTCTTTCTCCTCCAAGGCACTGAATAAATTTTTATCACCGGTCATGTGGAATGAGGCTCCACTGTCAAGATACCAGACACAACCCATCATCGATGACACCATGCATGTGATGAGGGTAAAGTCCATTTCGAACTGAGAGGCTAATGCCTCACCTTCCGATCCTTCCGAGGATCCCTTCTTGAACTTCTTCGATGGGAAATTAGTCGCATAATGTCCCATCTTGTGACAATTAAAGCATCTTAATTTAGACGTGTCACCATTCTTCTCTCCATGAGAAGAATTCGATTTGAAATGGGAAGCCTTCCCCTTCCCTTTCCTTGCCTTACTTGCTAAGGCCATATTTTCTTCATCATCATTCTTAGATGAAGAGCCATCTCATGTGCTCCTCCTGATCTCCTCTTGCATAAGATTCGACCACAGTCGTTCCCAATCCAATAGTTTCTCCCTTCCATTCATAGAGTCCTGGTAGCTATTCCAACTCTTTGGAAGGCCAAGGAGAGCAAGGCTCACCATATTATCATCGGCGGTAGTTATTCCGGCACTGCCAAGCTCATCTCTGCAGGTGGTGAGCTTGTTCAGATATGTGGAAATAGTATCGCCCTTCTCCATCTTGATTCTTCGAAGCTTATCCTTGAGAGCCAATTTCCTCTGGTCGCTATTGTTCTGGTAGAGGTCCTTCAATGTCTTCCACATTGAAAATGGAGTATCCTTCTAATGGAGACTCGAGACAATATGGTCTTGAACTCCCTCAAGGATGATCCCTCTCTCCTTTGCCACAAACTTCTTCCACTCAGCCAACTCTTGTGCATTAGTTGAAGCTAGCTTTGGGATTTCTTGATCAATGGATTTCTTCAAGCCATTGTCTTCTAATACAGCCTCCATTCTATATTTCCATGCTATGTAGTTTGAGCTACCTTCGAAGGCATACTCGAGTCTCAAGCCATAGAACGCCATTGGCCAACCTTGAAGTATGATATGAATTCGATTTGCACCTGAAACCTCGAACTTCAAACTTCGAATTCTCTTCTTTGTATATTGTTCACAGATCTGATACCATGTAAAAAATCTGTAATAGGTTAACCCGATAATGCAATATAAATCAAAGAAGAATATTATAACCTACATCTACTATTAATTTGTGGAAGCTTAAAGATCGAGCTAAACAATATAACCGGAAGAAGAAGAATCAATGGCACAATACACATGAAAATACTTTTGGGAAAGCCTCAGCTAAAAACCCCACTCTATTGTATTATCATACATGGCGGAAATACACAGGAATTATACAAAACCTTAGCTCTCACAGCTAGCCAGCTCTCAGTATAATCCTCACAGATGCTCACAGGAAATCTTGGCTTCTCTCTAGCCTTGCTTTCTGCCCTCAAAGCTCCTATTTCCTTGCAATGTTCCTTGTGGATGATTAGCATATTACCAAGTGGAAAACAACCTTCAAAACTGCGCAATCCTCAAGGATGAATCCTTGACTGCATGCATGAGTTTTCTCCATGAGAAAACACATGCAACTGATATTGCATTGTCCTTGAACATTTATCTCAACTGGGTCTTTCTCAGAATAGACACACATGAGTTTCTGATGAGGGGATCTTCAATTAATTAGAGTAGCACTAGTTGAGTGCATTAATGCATCAACTGACTGTTAACTCACTATTAGTTCCTCAAATAGTTTGGAACTAATTTAACTAGACTTAACTCAGTAAACTGAGTTAACTAATTACAGCTCAAATATAACTCAATCATATCTCCTTAATTTAAGGGATAACTCTTGCATGACTTCAGAAAGAATTCTAACTTGAATTTCTCCAACTAATTAATTTAAAATAAATTAATTAATTATTTTCAATAGCTGTTAAGACTAAATTTGATTTTAATTCACAATTTAATTCAAGGACAAATTAAATTGGAATGTTCTTGTTGCCATATTTCAACAGATTCTCTCCTTGTGGCAGTTCTCACACGGCGCGACTTTCCTCTTGATCTCTGAGCCCTTTCTTGCAAATCGAGCAGCTCAGTTTCTGGGCCCAAGAAAATCGCTCAGCGATAACCTTTGAGTTTAGTTTTTGAAGTAAAGGTTAAATAAATATCTCAAGAAGTTTTTTTTTTTTTTTTTGTTAGGAAATCGCCTTCGTAAAAATCTGATGTGCCCTTAAAATATTTATTTTTGGAATTTTGGAGTGATTTAGTAATCTGTTTTTTCGCTTTCTCGTGTGGTTACTTGTCTCTTCTTTAGCATTTTTTTTCGTCTACCCATTTTAAGTCCTCATAACTACTTTACCGAAAAATATGAAATGGTTTTTGTATTGTAGAGTAAGGGTATATAAATGGCTACTAACGATACAGAAGAAATCCCTACATAGAATGTGAATAGCCTAAATGGCATTATTGCTATAATGAAGTGTTAGGTTTGATACTATTGAAGATTTCATTTTCAATTTTAAATCTATTTTGTTTTGATTAGAAGAATGCAATATTAACAAAAAGGATGAACAACTCATTTTGTGAGTGTTCTCCAAGTTAGGTGAACCATAATTAGTGTTTCTTTTTGCATTTTATTCAACCAAGAATGCCTTGGGTCCAAATTTTGTAATACATGCTTTTGATTTTTTGAAACTTACTCATGAACAGGATAAACTCATCAACTCGTCCAAATTGGTGCTCTTTCTCTAGAAATTATAAGTCTTATGTTTGTGTAGCTAACTTATCTTCAAATTCAAGGCTATAACATAAAAAGGCATCTAAAGGGAAACAAACTCAAAGCATAAAGGAGTACAACTATTCAAATCACTTAACTAAGCAAGAATTTAAAGGCAAGAGAAGTCCTCTTAAATCTACCTTTTGTGGAAGAGGAGGTCATCTAAATTTTCATTGCTTAAGAAATTGATTGTCTTGTCTTTTAAAATGAAGAAACACAATTTAAATGTCAATCCATTTTCTTGTAGCATTGGTACAGGAAATAGTAAAGCTAACCCTACTATTGTAAGTTTCTCCCCACTTGAATGTATATTTGATTCTAGAGCAACCCATCACATGGTTGCACATAAAAAATTATTTACTTCCATAAAATTATGCAATACATAACATATTGTTGTGGACTGTTAGTGTCAGTATTTGCATACTGCCATCAGTGATAAAAAATCATCTTTTCATATCATATTAGGGTCCCGTTCTGAAATTTTTGTCATTCCACTAAGTCGTCATGCAAAAATTTGGTCATTGAAGGTTGAATTAGGGTTTCCTTTACTCCTTTTAGAAATTTACCCCTTGCTGGCTCATTTCAACCTTGTTGAGTATCCATTGTCCATAAAGTTAATGACGTCATGCCATCACATGTTAGGCCCCTATAAGACTAGTGATTCCCCCATTACTATTGTCATTGTATCCCTTATTGTTATTATTTTGCCCCTATTGTCCCCATATTGTTGTTAGTATGCCCCATAGAAACCCACTATTGTTATTTTTGTGCCCTTATGTTACTATTATTATGTCGGCTTGATTATATTGTGACCTCTTAGACTCCTATATATAGAAGGGAGGTTTAGTCATTTGTATCATCCAAGAATTGTTCATTTGTATAATTTATAGGAGGTTGCCCCCTCGAAGAGGCTGAATTCTAAAGCGTTGATCTTTCTTTTCTATCTTTTTGTGAGCTGGTTTCATAACATTTGGTATCAGAGCTTTGGATTCTAGGGTTTCGCTACTCCAAACAAGTCATCGTGGAATTTTTTCTATAACGTTTTTGCTACAAAGTTTCAGAAGCTAAAAAAAAAAAACCATTTGAGAAGGAATCGGTCTGAACCTCGGGTCAGAATTTCAGATGTTGTCTCGCTATATTTTCGGAGATATGATTTGAGGAAGTTATTGTTTTTGTAAGCTCCAGAATTTCATCTCAAACAGGTCATCGTGGAATTTTCGCCATAATATTTTTTTTACAAAGGTTCAAATTCTGAAATTAAACCCCATTTGAGATGAAATCTTGGTGAAGCTCGAGTCTGAATCTTAGATCTTGTCTCGCTATATGTTCGGAAATATAATCTGAGGAAGTTAGGGTTTTTGCAGACTCCTTAATTACATTCTAAACAGGTGACCTTGGAAAAATCGTCATAAGTTTCTCAGAGCAACAAATTGAAATTTTGTAAGAAGTTATAGAAAGAGGACGGACTGTAGTTTTCTGTGTTAATATTTTTCATATCCAAAGGTCGAAACAGGACACATGGCACGTCGTACAAGTTCGCTCTACTAAAACATTATATAATCAAGTCATCTTAGGAGATTGGGCATAACTCTTTCTTGGAGAATCAAATTCTGATCAGACTTGCGGGGTTAGAAAGAGGACTCAAAGGGCTAATGTAGAAGACAATTTCAAAATTTGGAGATTTGAAAGTATAGAGTTATAGTCATTTCAAGATCGAGATCCTAAAATCAAGAAAAGGCGATATGAGGAAGTTTGATGGAAAGGATCCTGTAAATTGGATACTACTGATGGAGCAATATTTTGATCTACATGAAGTGCAACTGTTACAAAAGGTACGTATTGCATCTTGATATTTAAAACCAGATCAATTTTTATGATATAAAGGACTTTTTTCTCGTAAACCACTTGTTACGTGGTCAATTTTCAAGGAAGAAATGATAGCACATTACGAGGATACAAAGAGAAACACCTTTTTTAGCCAATTGATAAATCTCAAACAAAAAGGTTCAATGATGGAGCACATTGAGGACTTCCAAAAATTGAACATGAGGGTAAACAATATTCCAAATGAGCATAGGATTGATGTGTTCATAGGGACTTTAAAGGATAATATCCAACATGAGGTTCGCCTTTGGGAACCTGATTCATTGGAGAAGGCATTCAGGTTAGCAAGAAAAATGGAAAGCAAAATTATGGCAACCAGGGAGCCTACCACTCATAATTATAAAGATGGAAGTGTTGTTTCCCCTAGCCTTCCACAACCTAGAAGGTTGACACCACAACAATTGGAGGAAAAAAGAGCAAAAGGGATTTGTTACAGTTGTGATAGCAAATACACTAAAGGTCATAAGTGTGCTGAAAATAGATTAATCTACATAGATTGTGAAGAGGAGGAAGAAAAGGAACAAAAAATGTCAAAAGAAGAGGATATACTCCACGAACAAACCCTAGATAAAGAAGAAATGAATCTGACCATATCTTGTAATGCATTGGCTGGAATTACCACTCCTCAAACTATAAAGATAGAAGGACATATCAAGAAGAAAAAGGTAATATTGTTGATTGATTTGGGAAGTACCCATAATTTTATTCATTGTAAGATAGCAAAGGAATTGAATTGCTTCCTATATCCAGCACCAGAGTGTCAAGTGATGGTTGCAAGTGGAGGAATCATAAATTGCTTTGGACAGTGCCATAATATCAAGCTATCCATGGGAGAATATGTATTGATTAGCCCAATGCTTTCCATTCCAATGGGTGGTGCTGATGTTGTACTAGGAGTCCAATGGATACAATACTTGGGTACAATGGCTTTTAATTTTCAAGAACTTTTCATGAAATTTTGTGCATAAGGAAAGGAAGTTGAATTAAGGGGTATTGCAGGGAAACCAGGAAAGATAATCAACTCTAATGGTATGACAAAGCTTCTAAAGAAGGACCAACAAGGTGTCATTGCACAATTATGTTCGCTAGAGGTTCCCACATCGAAATCATCTATTTCTCAAGATCTCCAAAAAGTCTTGGACAATCATTCCAAGGTATTTGATACTCCCAAAGGTCTCCCACGTATTTGTGATCATGATCATGCTATTCATTTGATTCCAGGAAGTGTTCCTCCAAACATCAGGCCGTACAGATATCCCTATGCCCAAAAGAGTGAAATTGAACGTATGGTTGCAGAAATGCTAGAGGCCATATAATTCAACCTAGTCAAAGTTCTTTCTCTGCTCCAGTAGTATTGGTGCACAAGAAGGATGGATCATGGTGCATGTGTCTGGATTATAGGGAGCTCAACAAGCTCACTATTAAAGATAAATTTCCCATTCCTGTCATTGATGAATTTTGGATGAATTGCATGGATCAATTTACTTCACCAAGTTGGATCTTCGTTCAGGATATCATCAAATCAGAATGAAGACTGAAGACATTCCGAAAACAACATTTAGAACTCATCAGGGTCATTATGAATTTTTGGTCATGCCTTTTGGCCTTATCAATGCACCTTCTACATTTCAAGGTTTGATGAATTCCATTTTCAAACCCTTCCTTAGAAAATTTGTGTTAATATTTTTTGATGATATACTAATCTACAGCAAGTCTTGAAAGGATCATGTTGAACATGTTGACAAGGTGCTTAAACTATTGGAGGAGAAACAATTATATGCAAAAAGCTCCAAATGTTTCTTTGGAGTACAAGAGGTGGAATATATGGGTCATATTGTATCTCATGAAGGTGTTAAGGTAGACCCTAGCAAAATTAAAGCCATTAAGGAATGGAAAATCCCCACATCCATAAAGAATCTGTGAGGATTTCTTGGGTTGATAGGGTATTATCGCAAGTTTGTTAAGAATTATGGGAGAATAGTAGCACCTCTAACAACATTATTGAAGAAAGATGCATTTTCATGGACTCTAGAAGCAAAAAAGGCCTTCGAACATCTTAAAAAGGCAATGTGCCAAGCACCGGTCTTAGCTACACCGGACTTCACAAAAACCTTTATTGTGGAATGTGATGCTTCAGGAAATGGAATTGGTGTTGTTTTAATGCAAGATGAAAGACCCATTGCTTTCGAAAGTCGTCCAATCAAGGGAAAGTATTTACACAAAGCTATTTATGAGAAGGAAATGTTGGCAATACTACATGCACTTAAGAAATGGCAACCCTACCTAATGGGAAGACACTTGAAAGTAAAAATGGATCAGGATAGTCTTAAATACTTTTTAGAACAAAGATTATCCTTTGAAGAGAAACAAAAATGGGTCACAAAGATGTTGGGTTATGACTTTCAAATCATCTACAGAAAAGGGAAGCAAAATGTTGTGGCAGATACACTCTCAAGAAAGGATGAGGATGTGGAAGCATTGTTGTGCGACATTTCTATTATCCAACTAGATTGGATAAACGAAGCAAGGGAGGAATGAAAGAATGATGAAGAAGTGTGGGCACTCATTCAAAAGATACAACAATATCCTAGTACATCTTATACATTTAGCTGGAAAAATGATTCGTTATGATACAAAGATCACTTATACCTATGTAAGAATTCCCAACTGAAACAAAATATTCTTATGGATTGCACACTTCTCCCTTAGGAGGGCACTCAGGATTTTTAAAAACTTACCACAGGATTAAGAAGGAATTTTTTTGGGATGGGCTTAAATCGGATTTTCAAAAGTTTGTGGTGGAATGTTTGGTTTGCCAACAAAATAAAGTTGAAACAATTAAGACCCCAAGTCTATTACAACGTTTGTCCATTCCAAGCCAACGTTGGGAGGAGGTTTCAATGGATTTTATCACAGGTTTACCTAAGTCCGAAGGAAAGAGTGTCATCATGGTGGTAGTTGATAGATGTACCAAGTATGCACACTTTTGTGCATTATCACATCCATTTAAAGCCAGTACAGTTTCTACTGCATTTATGGAAACAATTCAAAAGCTACATGGAAACCCAAAGATTATTGTAAGCGACAGAGATCCCATTTTCACTGGAAATTTTTGGACAAAATTATTTTCTTGTCTCGGTACTCAATTAGCTCATAGCTCATCTTATCATCCTCAATCTAATGGGCAAACTGAGATAGTAAACAAATGTTTGGAAGGATATCTTCTTTGCTTTGTATCTGATAAACAGACACAATGGGTCAAATGGTTGCCTCTAGCTTTATGGTGGTATAACACTTCCTTCCATACTGCAACAAAAATGACCCCATTTATGGCATTTTACGGATCACATCCACCATCCATCACATCATATTTAAGAGAAAATTCCAAGGTTCAAGCAGTGGAACATCACATCGAGCATCAACAACAAGCTCTCCAACTCTTAAAGGATAACCTCATGTTGGCGCATAATAGAATGAAATAACAGGCAGATCAACATTGCAGCGAAAGAAGTTTTGATGTAGGTGACTGGGTATTCCTACAGCTACAACCATATAAACAAATGTCCCTCAAGCAAGCTAATAAGGATAATAAATTATCACCAAAGTATTATGGTACATACAAAGTGTTGCAAAAGATTGGTACTATGGCATACAAATTGGAGCTTCCTGCAGCTTCCCAAGTGCGCCCAGTTTTCCATGTTTCATGTTTAAAAAAGGTTATAGGTGACAAGCTCCCAGTTCAAACAATATTGCCAGAACTTGACGAGGAAGGAAAAATCATATTGGAATTGGAAGCAGTCACATAAACAAGAACTCGACAGTTATGAAATCGATCAATTTCGGAGTATCTCATCAAGTGGAAGAACTTACCTGCAGAAGATTCCACATGGGAGGATGAAAATTTTATACAGAAGCATCCAGAACTACTCAAGCGTTGAGGACAACGCTTTTTGGAAGGAGAGGGGCATGTTAGGCCCCTACAATAATAGTGATTCCCCCATTACTATTGTCATTGTGTCCCTTATTGTTATTATTTTGCCCCTATTGTCCCCATATTGTTATTAGTATGCCCCATAGAAACCCACTATTGTTATTTTTGTGCCCTTATGTTATTACTGTTATGTCGTCTTGATTATATTGTGACCCCTTAGACTCCTATATATAGAAGGGAGGTTTAGTCATTTGTATCATCCAAGAATTGTTCATTTGTATAATTTATAGGAGGTTGCCCCCTCGAAGAGGCTGAATTCTAAGGCGTTGATCTTTCTTTTCTATCTTTTTGTGAGCTGGTTTCATAACATCACATCAGCCATGTCATCTTTAAATTTAGTCCTTCAAGGTCTCATTAGGTCTTTTAGGGTTTTTCAAGGTTTCATTTGGTCATTAGGGTTTCCAAGGTTCCAATAAAACTCCATTCCATTGCATAAGACCGGCAAGTAAAGGGTGATCATATAACATCTCTTCACTATGTGAAGATGATTTGTAAAGAGAAATGCTTATTTCATCATGTAATTCTATGTTCACTATATGTAATAAGTATTGTTCCTAAGCTACCAACTCAATCTCTATATGCCAACTTTATTAAAGAAAAGTCAAATTCAAAGAGTTCTCAAAGCCAAATCATCATTTTCCACATGCACTAAACCCTAATTTCCTCTCCCACTGAGCTAGGGTTGGCTATGGAATTAGAGACATTTGAGCAGAGGAGGTCTCAGGTAGGTCATTTCAGCAAGTATGAAGCCATTCCAACTCATGAACATCATGCCTCCATCATTTTTCAAGAAGTCATTCCAATGTACAAATCATGTAGAATTTTCTCTACAAATCAGCTAGCTCACTGATATCATATAGAAATTTCACCTGCAGATCCAACTGATATATGAAATGTACTAAAGCATAATACTAGATCTACATCTACCATAAACTTAGCGAAAGCTTAATTGAATATGAGCAACATCAATAAGAACACATATAACTAATATGGAGAAATCAAACACACATAACACAGAAGATATAACCAGGGGAAAGCACCAGCCTAAAACCCCATCTCTGTATTATCATACAAGTGGAAATATGTCTGGATTACACAAAGCCTTAGCTCGAAAGCTATCCAGCTCTCAGTACAATCCCTCTGCTACTCATAGACAATCAAAGGCTTCTCACAAACCTTCTCCTCTGCCCTCCAATCCTCTTATTTCTATGCACAATTTTTCTTGGGTCCTCCAGCTGTAACCTGTGTGATTCTCACCTCACACACAACACTGACCTCTGAAATAACTGCACAAACCTGAAGGAGATAAATCCTCATCATGGATGAGCTTCTTTTATAGGAAAAATATTCATCCAACTGATAGTACATTGTCCCTTCTCTGATCTCAATTGGGTCTCTGTCTGAACTGACATGCATGAGTTATTTAAGCTATAATATTCAATTATCTAAAAATACTAGTTGTTACATGCATGCAAGCATTAACAAACTGAATCTCATTAATTTAACAACTTGTTAAATTAATCTAACTGGACTTGACTCAGTTAACTGAGCCAACTAATTACAACTTATCCTTATCTCTTTAACTGATGGATAAATTCATCAATTAATAGATAAATTGTTGCATGTCCTCACAAAGACTTCAAGTTTGATTTTCCTTAACTAATTAACTCGTGGAGAATTAATTAATTAATATTCAAACTGCTGGTAAGACCAAATTCGAATTTTACTTCCTATTTTAGACCAGGGACTGTCTAAAAATAGGAATCCAACTTGAACTACTAAAAATGGAACTTCTATTTTTAGCACTTCCATTTTTCATTCCCTGTTGCCCAATCCAACACTGATGCCCAAACTGCTATTTTTAGCACTTCTATTTTTAGCAATTTCTTGTTGCCAATTTTCAACACTCCCTCTCAACAAAAAAGGCTTTCTCTCAAACCTGATCTTGTACCTTTGGAATGTTCTACATGCAACACATCTACCAAGTGTGGTTGCTCCAGCAACTCTCGGAACAAAAAAAAACTCCCAACTGACCACTCTGTTGGGCTAGAAACATACTCTGATGCTGAAGCTCTACCTACTGCTAATAAGTTCTCCCTCTCTGACCTCTACGCTATTGCAACATCTCCATGCATCTCGCACCATTGCACCCTTCTCTTTGCTACCCTGCACTGTGCAACACACTTGTGCCTCTCGCATTGTTGCAGCCTGCATGCTCTGCGCTGTCCTAGGATTCCCTGCACTGTAGCTCTCTCTACCACTCTATCCACATCTGTCTCTACCCAATCAGTCAGTTCTGCTACTCCTCATCGGGGCTCCCATAGCAAGGTCTCATCCAAGAGGTTGGGTACCTCAAGGATCCTGCCCCTCCTCCTTGGGACGATCACTCTATATCGCCCCACCTCTTACCTGGAGGTATGGCTGCATGTGATCCCTCTGCCCACCTGGCTAGAAGTTTCCCCCTACTGAAGGTCTATTCATGAGTAGATGTCTCTACTCAATCTCTTCTCAACTTCCCCTGTTGTGGCTGCTCCACAACCTCCTGAAGCTGCTGCACCAATCGTGGCTCCTCCACAATCGTCTGAGACTTTTTATGGCACTCCATGTTGAGAGGTAATATACTCTCCCTCTCAACCACCAAGTCTCTAACCTTTGGCTTGCTCCTCAAGGCTTTTCATGCATCTTGTACCTCAAGTGCATACAGGTTCTTGGCTAGCACACCAATCTATTTCCACTTTTCCGTCGTCACGAAATTTTCTAGAAAAAGAGTTGATTTTAAATCAGCGATATCTCCCTCATCCGAACTCTGATTCAGCCGAATTTTTTTTTTGATTTTGGGTATTTTTCCACAAAGAATCCAAATCTGCTATTGATTTCTGAAAATTTTGTACATAAATATTCAGATCTGCTTTGCAAACTCTCGGCCTAAAACTCAAAACTTTGAAATCTCCTCTCAGTATACTGTTCTCTCCTTGATCACCTGTGCTCTGATACCATGTAAAATTTTCTCTACAAATCAGCTAGCTCGCTGATATCATGTAGAAATTTCACCTGCAGATCCCACTGATATATGCAATGTACTAAAGCATAATACTAGATCTACATCTACCATAAACTTAGAGAAAGCTTAATTGAACATGAGCAACATCAATAAGAACACATATAACTAATATGGATAAATCAAACACACATAACACAGAAGATATAATTAGGAGAAAGCACCAGCCTAAAACCCCATCTCTGTATTATCATACAAGTGGAAATATGTCCGGATTACACAAAGCCTTAGCTCGGAAGCTATCCAGCTCTCAGTACAATCCTTCTGCTGCTCATAGACAGTCAAAGACTTCTCACAAACCTTCTCCTATGCCCTCCAAGCCTCCTATTTCTATGCATAGTTTTTCTTGGGTCCTCCAGCTACAACCTGTGTGATTCTCACCTCACACACAACACTGACCTCTGAAATAACTGCACAAACCTAAAGGAGATAAATCCTCATCATGGATGAGCTTCCTTTATAGGAAAAATATTCATCCAACTGATAGTACACTGTCCCTTCTCTGATCTCAACTGGGTCTCTGTCTGAACTAACATGCATGAGTTATTTAAGCTATAATATTCAGTTATCTGAAAATACCAGTTGTTACATGCATGCAAGCATTAACAAACTGAATCTCATTAATTTAACAACTTATTAAATTAATCTAACTGGACTTGACTCAGTTAACTGAGCCAACTAATTACAACTCATCCTTATCTCTTTAACTGATGGATAAATTCATCAATTAATAGATAAACTGTTGCATGTCCTCACAAAGACTTCAAGTTTGATTTTCCTTAACTAATTAACTCATGGAGAATTAATTAATTAATATTCAAACTGCTGGTAAGACCAAATTTGAATTTTAATTCCTATTTTAGACTAGGGACTATCTAAAAATAGGAATCCAACTTGAACTGCTAAAAATAGAACTTCTATTTTAGCACTTCCATTTTTTATTCCCTGTTGCCCAATCCAGAATTGATGCCCAAACTACTATTTTTAGCAGTGATATTTTTAGCACTTCTATTTTTAGCAATTTCTTGTTGCCAATTTTCAACAAATCATTTGCCACACATAGGGCCAGTTTTGCTTCCAAGTATGTTTCCAACCAAAAATAGATGAATTTTATAAAAGTGAGAGAGGTTTTTGTCCATAATAGTCCAAGGATGAAAAAATTCCTTCTTTTTTTACACAGTTGTTATGTTTTTGGAGAAATGTCAAATATACCGTTTCTACAAGAGAGTTGTTGCACTTTTGGAGTGACCTTGGGAAAATAAATTTGTCTCCTAGATGGGGTGTCCCAATTACTTGCTTGATGATTCAAATGATAACTAGGAAGAAATATATTTCCAATGAGCTATCATGAGCTCAATTTGGAGTTGAGGAAGACCTCCAAAAGTGTCTTGCAAGATCACACTTCAATTTTGCACCCTCATTCTGCACTTTTTGACCAGTCTTGGGAGAATGAACTTTTGGAGGGTCAAATCAAGTCCATTCTAAAAACTAAAGGCATATTTGGAAACTAGAAAAGATAAGTGTTCCAATTAGGTATCCTGGGCTCAATTTTGACAAGTTTTGAGCAAATTTTTCAAGTTGTGAATTTCTATATTTTTTAAGGCATTTTTAGCACGGTAGAAAGGTCAAACGCACAACATCTAGGGTGTTGCGCTCTTTTTTGGGGCATCTAATGAGAAAAAGGTCAACTTCATTGGATTAAGCGTGATTAGCACATGCACCCTGTGCATTTTCTAGGCATTTGGAGACAAACAGTTCAGTCAAAAAGGTCAAAAACCACCAAAAAAACTGCCTTTTTGCCTCATTTCTAGCTTGGGCACTGCCGTTTACTAGTCTTTAGAGATTGAGTTTTTGACAAGGAAAATGAGCTCCAATTTGAAAACTGAAGACATGTTTAGAAAGCATACTTGAAGGGATTTCAAACAAGCCATGTTGGAGCAAATTTGGACACTAGGAAGCCACCCAAAAGTAGTACTAAACTTGGAGGGCGCGTTTGACAAAGAAAGGGCGTGTTTGACAAAGAGAGGGCGCATTTGAGAGTCTTCTCCAATTTTCTTAGTTTTTCTCTTGTTTTGATTTTCACCTTGGCAACTGATGATTTTACCTTATGTAAATGATCAAATTGGATGTAATTATCATGTTTTTACTATTACCTAGGGTAAATGAATTAGGTAAATCAAGTAGATGAGGTGTAATGAATCAGTTCACTTAAGATAGGAATGAGTCACTTGGACCATCTTACGATTTAGCTATTAGTTCAGATTTTTTTTGTAATATCCTCCTCACCTCATGGATTCGACCCCTAAGGATGAGGGGAAGGTTTTCATGTCTATTTAGTCCCTTTCTTCACCATAAAGAAGGGTTGGAATCAGTTGGATGTTTGGCTATTGATCAGAGACACTAGTGTAATCAGTATTTGGCAGAATTTAATGAATGAGTTGTATCTATTTTGATGGAATACCTGTGGTATGGAATTTTGACTTAGTTTCTTCTTATGTTGCATATGTTTGAATGTTTTGTACTCCCATATTTCACTTCACTTCTCTGATATGTTGATTTTCAAGTTGATGAACAAAATACATTTTATATGCTTTGTTTTGGGGAAATCTTCATAATTTGTCTAGTTTCTTCAGTTTAGAAAGAATACATGCTTGTCTTGCTCTTTTTAGCACCTCATTGGTCTTATCCATCTCACTTCAGAATCTTAAAGTGTTTGAGTGCCTACCTACCTTGCTCCATGAGATGTATGCAATCATACCCTTATTTGCCATGACCCAGTCTCTTTGACCTAATACTCTTCCAACAACCCCACCAAATCAAATTAAACAACCTCTGCACATCATATCTAACCTAAAACCCTAATCTATCCATCCTTGTTGGTTGTGATCCTTTGGAGAGAGCCCTCTCTGGCTTGGTAGGGCTAGCTACCAAGTCAAAAGATTGGTTTGTGGCTACCTCAACTGGACTCTTTCTCAACCTTGGAGATCCGGAGGAGTGATAACATATTAGCGGTTTTGCCGGGGAACAAAAGATCCATTTTCCCTGGGTGTAAGACAAAGCTTAGATCTAATTGTTGATGGTGAACAATAGTTGGACACATAGGAAGGTTGTACCATTCACCTGGCAACTCCATTCACTGAAAGATCCAGAAAATCAACACTTCATGGCGACTCCATTTCATTAAGATCAGTAGCTTGAAGAACTTTCAAGATGGGATCCATTGCAAGAAGGTATGCTCCATTGAAAAGAGATCACATTCTAGGTTTCCCAAATAAAATGCCTAAGGTAAATTGGCAAAGCAATTTGCCTATGTTCAAAGATGTGAAAGGTTATGATGCTGCTCTTCATCTGGTGAGATTTCACATGCATGTGCGTAGATTAAAGATCGATTTTCCTGAAGATTGCTTTATGAAGATATTCATGGACACTCTGGAAGGTGAAGCCTAATCTTGGTATGAAAGTTTGCCGCCTGCTTGTATTTATTGTTTAAAGGATTTTCATACCATGTTCTTTGAAAGGTATAAAGAATCTTGTCCATCCTTAATATTAGTTCAGAACTGTTGTAAACATGTTGATAGTTTTATTGAAAATCTTGAGAATGTTTATGGAGATGATGAATTCATGGACAATGAGATCATGGAAGCCCTGTATGAAAATCCATTTCAGCAACATAAAGAAAGCTTAGAGGATACTTGTCAAGATGCTCAAGAAAGTTCGTAGTAGGCTGAAGATCTTTGTACAGTTGAAAATGATGGAAGACAAGGTCTTATTTCAGATCTGCTTGTAGCAGAAGATGGTATGAAGGAAAATCAAGTTCCAATTTCAGATTGTGATAAGGTCAAGTTGGCTATTCCAGATCTAGATTCAGATTGTGATGATGAAGAGTATGTTGTTCCGGATCCCATGAAGGAGAGCTCTATTGTTGAGATCACCTTGAATGAAGAAAATGAAGTTATCAACCCAAGTGTTCTCACCCCATCATAACAAAGTCTTCAGAAGGAGGTAATCAGTCCCTTTATGAAAAACGAGATGATTTAAAGTGAAAAATATTCTTTGGATGACTCTGTGGTAAATGATAGAAATTTCAGTTTTGAGTTTCAAGGACAATCTGAAGAATTTAGTCACTTTGATACAATAGCTTCCTCTTTGCTTGAAGATGAAGGAATTATGCATCTTGATAGTTAAAAGGAATCACATGAAATGAATCAACAGTCTAATGAAAATTTATATACTCCTTTGCTTCAAATTAATGAAGATATTCAACATCCTTGTCAAACTTTAAGAGGGAAATAAGACAATTACTATTTTAGCAAAAGAAAAGAAAAAGTGTTATCTCCTATGTCTGAAGATTAGATAGATCAACTCCTGAAAAGTCATGTTATAGCCCAAGATAATGCAGGTTTGTTGTGTTCACATAGTCAAGAAGGTGTTAGTGAAACTTCTTCCACTTTTGAAAATGAGGACAGTCTTGAAATTAGATTTATAGATCAGCTAACAGATATTGCTTTCTTTCATGAAGATGATAGGGTTGTCATGTTTGATAATCTTGAAGAATGTTTCTTGTTAAGAATGACATAGACTATGAATTTGAGGAGTATGAGCCTAAGAGAGACAGTATGCCAGAAATCGAGTCAGAATTTCTCATGCTCGAGGAATTTATAGCCAACACTCAGATAACAGAAGGTTATACTTCCCTATGCCTTCCTATCAATCAACAACCAATTGTTCTTTCAGATCAGAATGAAGGGAGTACTTGTATTTTTGCTGTTGGATCTCAAGACAAGGTAATGCTTCAGGATTTTCAAGATCCCTTCAACAGTCTTTTGCAAGCATTGGAGAGGATGAATGTTGTCTGGTTTGTTAGCATAAGCCTTGGTTTCAGTTGTTATTGTGAGTTGCCTACATGTACGTCATTCTGCCTGCTCGAGGAAAGTGAGAGCAGAATTTCAGTAAGTAGCCATCTGCTGGATTGGTTACATTGGAAGGCTCACTTCACATGATTGTACATATTTCTTCAATAGGCAGGTGGTTGTCATCAGGATTTGAAGCCCTCAAATCTCGATGGTCTGCTGCCATTAATAAGATTTGTAAGTACTTGTTTCAGTTAAGTAAGTCTTGAGTCATTTTTCAGTCAATTTCAAGTCAGTTTCGAGTCAGTTTGTGTCATTTGAGTTGTCAGCGTTTAGTCATGCATTTCAGTTAAGTTTTTTACCGTATTGGCCCACATGGTTAGGCACTTGGTCTACGGTGTTCTTGACACCTCCAAGGAGCTGCCATCCCTAATAAGGCCGATGTTAGTGTCAATATTTGCATACTGCCATCAGTGATCAAAAATCTTCTTTTCATATCATATTAGGGTCCCATTCTGAAATTTTTGTCATTCCACTAGGTCGTCATGCAAAAATTTGGTCACTAAAGGTTGAATTAGGGTTTCCTTTACTCCTTTTAGAAATTTACCCCTTGTTGGCTCATTTCAACCTTGTTGAGTATCCATTGTCCATAAATTTAATGACATCATGTCATCACATCAGTTATTTCATCTTGAAATTCAGTCCTTCAAGGTCTCATTAGGTCTTTTAGGGTTTTTCAAGGTTTCATTAGGTCATTATGGTTTCCAAGGTTCTAATAAAACTCCATTCCATTGCATAAGACCGACAAGTAAAGGGTGATCAAATAGCATCTCTTCACCATATGAAGATGATTTGTAAAGAGAAATTCTTATTTCATCATGTAATTTTATGTTCACTTTATGTAATAAGTATTGTTCCTAAGCTGCCAACTCAATCTCTATATGCCAACTTCATTAAAGAAAAGTCAAATTCAAAGAGTTCTCAAAGACCATAAAAAGATCAACTTGTCAAATTAAATAGCCAAGTAAAAAGGTAATGTTTCAAAAAGTTAAGTGAATGCCAAAGGGAGTTGTCTTTTCCCAAGGGTGTCCAAATCATCATTTTCCACAAGCACTAAACCCTAATTTCCTCTCCCACTGAGCTAGGGTTGGCTATGGAATCAGAGACATATGAGAAGAGGAGGCCTAAGGGAGGTCATTTCAGCAAGTATGAGGCCATTCCAACTCATAAACATCATGCCTCCATCATTTTTCAAGAAGTCATTCCAAGGGACAAATCATTTGCCACACATAGGGCCAGTTTTTCTTCCAAGTATGTTTCCAACCAAACAGAGATGAATTTTACAAAATTGAGAGAGGTTTTTTTCCATCATAGTCCAAGGATGAAAAAAATCCTTCATTTTTTACACAGGTGTTATGGTTTTGGAGAAATTTCAAAAATACAATTGCTACAAGAGAGTTGCTGCACTTCTGGAGTGACCTTGGGAAAATCCATTTTTCTCCTAGATGGAGTGTCCAAATGACTTTCTTGATGAGTCAAATGATAACTAGGCAGAAATATATTTCCAATGAGCTATCATGAGATCAATTTGGAGTTGAGGAAGACCTCAAAAAGTTTCTTTCAAGATCACACTTCATTTTTTCACCCTCATTCTGCACTTTTTGACTAGTCTTGGGAGAATGAACTTTTGGAGGGTCAAATCAAGTCCATTTTGAAAACTAAAGGAATATTTGGAAACTAGACAGGATAATATTTCTAATGAGCTATCCTGGGCTCAATTTTTACAAGTTTTGAGCAAATTTTTCAAGTTGTGAATTTCTATGTTTTTTAAGGCATTTTTAGCACAGTAAAAAGGTCAAATGCGCAACACCTAGGGTGTTGCGCTCTTTTTTGGGGCATATAATGAGAAAAAGGTCAACATAATTGGATTTATAGTGATGAGGACATGCACCCTGTGCATTTTCTAGGCATTTGGAGACAAACAAGTCAGTCAAAAAGGTCAAAAACCACCAAAAAACCACCTTTCTGCCTCATTTCTGGCTTGGGCACTGCGCATTTACCAGTCTTGGGAGATTGAGTTTTTGACAAGGAAAATGAGCTCCAATTTGAAAAATGAAGACATTTCTAGAAATTATACTTGAAGGGATTTCAAACAAGCCATCTTGGAGCAAATTTGGACACCGGGAAGGCACCCAAAAGCAGTCTTGAACTTGGAGGGCGCGTTTGACAAAGAAAGGGTGTGTTTGACAAAGAGAGGGCACGTTTGACAGTCTTCTCCAATTTTCTGAGTTTCTCTCCTGTTTTGATTTTCACCTTAGAAAATGATGATTTTACCTATGTAAATGATCAAATTGGATGTAATTATCATGTTTTTACTATTACCTAGGGTAAATGCATTACGTAAATCAAGCAGATGAGGTGTAATGAATCAATTCACTTAAGATAGGAATGAGTCACTTGGACCATCCTACAATTTAGTTATCAGTTCAGATTTTTGTGTAATATCTTCCTCACCTCATCGATTTGACTCCTAAGGATGAGGGGAAGTGGTTTTCATGTCTATTTAGTCCCTTTCTTCACCATAGAGAAGGGTTGGAATCAATTGGATGTTTGGCTATTGATCAGAGACACTAGTGTAATCAATATTTGGCAGAATTTAATGAATGAGTTGTAGCTATTTTGATGGAATACCTGTGGTATGGAATTTTGACTTAGTTTCTTCTTATGTTGCATATGTTTGAATGTTTTGTACTCCCATATTTCACTTCACTTCTATGATATGTTGATTTTCAAGTTGATGAGCAGAATACATCTTATATGCTTTGTTTTGGGGAAATCTTCATAATTTGTCCAGTTTCTTCAGTTTAAAAAGAATACATGCTTGTCTTGCTCTTTCTAGCACCTCACTGGTCTTATCCATCTCACTTCAGAACCTTAAAGTGTTTAAGTGCCTACCTACCTTGCTCCATGAGATGTCTGCAATCATACGCTTATTTGCCATGACCCAGTCTCTTTGACCTAATACTCTTCCAACAACCCTACCAAATCAAATTAAACAACCTCTGCACATCATATCTAGCCTAAAACCCTAATCTATCCAGCCTTATTGGTTGTGATCCTTTGGATAGAGCCCTCTCTGGCTTGGTAGGGCCAGCTACCAAGTCAAAAGATTGATTTGTGGTTACCTCAGCTGGACTCTTTCTCAGCCTTGGAGATCCGGAGGAGTGATAACATGGATGACTCTTCACCTTTGGTTGCCAATGGGCAAGGGTCCATTTAAATGATAGATGACACGATTAACAATATTCTACATGTTCCTAATCTTTTATCTAATTTGCTCTCAATTTATTAGATTGCAAATTTTGGTTTAGGGAAGACAATCTTGTTTCCTTTCGATTCTATTATTGTTTGTGGAATTGATGATCCCTCACAAATTGTTGCCATAAGAAAAGTGAATCATCATGCACGATTGTACAAATTTTCTCGCTTTGTGGAGTGTCCTACCAATGTATTACTCACTCACTCAAATGAGTTAAGTAAATCTTGGCATGAGTGATTTAGTGACTTAAACCATCGCTATTTTTAGCAATTAAGCAAAATCTGGTCATTGATCTCCCACTTATCTCGTTTATGATGGTGTTTGCACTAGATGTGTTTTCGGCAAGAAACCTCAAGGCACTTTTAATAAAGGAAAATCTTAGAGAGCTTCAAAATCTCTTCTACTTGTTAAAAATGATATTGGAGGCCCTTTTCCTCCCATGCCTTTTCATGGAGCTTTTATTGATCCAGACACACGAGTTAATCATTAATAAGAGTTCGATGTAATATCCCTTCTTAGGTAGTTTACACTTAGGGTGCAATTAGGAGCTAGGGTTTCCAATAAACCATGAAAGAATTGTATTACATATCAATATTGCAATTTTCATCAATATATGATACTCTTTATTGAATACACAAGTAGCATAGTAAATAAACTAAGTAGCAGTATATTCCACAAGCAATTATTATAAAATATGATTGATTCAACAAGCAATTAAAAAACTTACAAAGGTCAACAATCTCCCAATAGGGATATCAAATCAAACATCATTTTTAGGTTACAGACAATAGTTATTCCCTTGTTGGCACGAAATCATATCAACACCCTTATTGTCAAGTCCACTAGTCACCTCGAGCGCCCCTGATACCACATAGCTAGTCAACATCGCAATCGAGCGCTCCATCTTGGCAATGAGATGAGCCGATGAAGAAATGAAGGGGAACATGCGAATGTCCATGAGTTACGATGGTGACAAGGCACACTCAATCGAGATGAGTGTTTGGTCAATTTAGTGTGATCTAAATTGCTATTTGTAATGTCAATCCGGGGTTCGTAAACTGACGAAGTGAAGTGTACTATATGTACTAGATAACCATTTCCTTAATATTTTGTCGTTTTTGAGTTTTTTAGTTTATTTTTGGATTTATCTTTCCCTAATGTGTGATGGTGAGAGTGAAAGTGAAGTATGAAGTATGGATGGTGATGGTGGTTTCTACGGTGATTTTCTCAAACTTGAAAGTGCTCAAGAAGAAAGCTTTAAAACAACTAAACTGAAATCAATTCTTAAGAGAAAGTAAATGCATCAAAAAGTGAACTAATGACAATGGCCCAGTATCCTTGCTGCTGAATGAAAAGAAAGTAAAAACTGAACTTAAAGCAACTCAAACCAAAAGCAAAGCAACTAATTCACACTACTTAAACTCTTCAGATCCTTTACCCTTCAGCTCAATCTACCTTGTGGGAAGTAATCATGAATAAGTCAAGCAATATGCTATCTAAATGGCAAGAAGTTAAATTGCATAAAAGAAACTAGTCACACTACTTTAACTCTTCTGGTCCTTTACCCTTCAGCTCAATCTACCTTGTGGGAAGCAACCATGAATAAGTTTAAGCAATATGATAACTAAATTGCAAGAAATTAAATTGCAGAAAGGAAACTAATCACACTACTTCAACTCTTCTGATCCTTTACCCTTCAGCTCAATCTACCTTGTGGGAAGCAATCATGAATAAGTTTAAGCAATATGATAACTAAATCACGCTACAGTTAGGGATATTCTGATTTCTTGCTAATAGAGTCACTTCACTATAGAAAGAAACCATAAATTGATGAGCAGTATGATATCTAAATAACAAAAAAAAATAAGTAAGCAAATCACAACTTGGAAAAGGCAGTGCTGAAATTAAACTTCAGAAAATGAAAGTTAGCAGGAAGGACAAGATGATCTCATATGCCAATAGTTATGAAAAAGATGAAAATTTTCTCGGGCTGCCTAAGAAAACCTGCAGAAAAGCACTGATCAGTTGACAGTTATAAGAAAACAGAGGTGAAAATCTAAACAGCTGTGAGTTAAGAAACATCAAACAATGTGTTATGTACAAGCTAATGATACAAGAACATAATAAAACCAAATGAAAACTTTACAAGGCTTCAGCGCGCAGGGGCCCTCTGCCACTTCAGCCGGTCAACAAGTAATCACACGAATAAACTCAGAAAAGTCTTCTCATATATTAAAACAGCAATATGTATAAACAGTGGGGTGACAACACAACAGTTCAGAATTTACATATCAAGGAAAAAACTCTTTTACAGCGTTCATCGACGCGTTATTTATAATGACAAAATGTTGAGACTAGCTAACTAACTCCTACGCTATTGACTGTATTGCTAAAGACACGTAGATCCCTTCAGCCGAGATCTAGCGTAACTGTCATCATGTTTATTAAATCTCGGGAGTGGTTGCTGTTAGATTCCGGTTACAGAAGTGATCTCCAAGTGTGCTGGTGTCTTCGTGAGCTGAGGACTGTGCCACGTAACGTTCACGTGCTCAAAACAGAGACGTGCCACCGCTGAACTCTTTGGTTGGCTCTACCTTTGACCTTCGTTGACCGTGACCTTCCATGGATGATTTGGCTGCTTCGAAGGGACACGTTCCATGTATCCGTCACCTGGAGCTTGGCCATGTGGCTCGTTTCTTCATAGGAAACCTGTAGCACAGCTTTTAACAAAATAGCTGCGGAATCCTGTGCTGGCTGCGGAAATTGACAAGTTTCCGCAGCTGCATGAACAAAAAAACTAAACCAAACAACAGTCATAAGTATAGTCAGAAAACCATGTAAAGAGCTCTTTTTAAACTACAATGCAATGATTTAGTAGCTGGGTGGATGCAATAAGTGGAAAAGGAAGGCTGAGAGGGTGTATAGGAAGGTGCAGGTTTGAGGCTCAACAATGAGGCCCACCCAATCAAGACAAGGCATGCCCAATTAAAGGAAAATAATCAAAGAATGTGACGAAAGATGTGAATTTAAATTTGGGGTTCCAAGTATGGTTGGCTCAAGATGGATGGGTTGGGTCAAACGCCCAAATGAAGTGACACACTGTTTTGTTGAAGGATGGTTCGTATATATAGAAGAGAGGAATGTTGAGTTAGGCAAGTGACCTCACCATCGCTTAAACAAAAGAGAATCGAAGTCGAAGGGGAAGTCAAACTCATGGGATGAGCTCGCTCTCAAGTGAGCTATGAAGAAGGAAGTTGGGAAAGCTTACGCGGTGTTGTGGTTTTAGTTATAAGTCTACAAAGTATCACTGCAACTTTGAAGGGTTATAACTTATTTTGTTGAAGTGTATTATGGTATCATTTTGTGTCCAGGAACCGATTTGGGGTTCAACCCAACCTTTGAATTTGGAGTTTTTCGATATAATAATACAAGGGCAGTTTGCTCGTTTCTCTTATACTGTTGTACACTCTATTATCTCGCATTACTCACTGTTTATGTTGTTGGCTTTGTTAATCAACACATAATGTTAATGAAGTTTGGCAATATGCTTGTTTTGATGAATGAAAGATAATTCCACAAAATAAGTCATTCTCACACATATAAGCAGAAGCATATTGGTTGTAGGCATAGTCTGGAAGTAACTAGTCGCAAGTTGGTTTCGCCATTGTGAACCTTATTGGTGCTCTTGCTCTAGAAATTATAAGTCTTATGTTTGTGTAGCTAACTTATCTTCAAATTCAAGGCTATAACATAAAAATGCATCTAAAGGGAAACAAATTCAAAGTATAAATGTGTGCAACTATTCAAATCACTTAACTAAGTAAGATTTTAAAGGCAAGAGAAGATCTCTTAAATGTTCCTTTTGTGGACGAGGAGATCATCAAAATTTTCATTGCTTTAAGAAATTGGTTGTCTTGTCTTTTAAAATGAAGAAACACAATTTAAATGTCAATCCATTTTCTTCTAGCATTGATACATGAAATAGTAAAGCTCTCTCTACTATTGTAAGTTTTTCTCCACTTGAATGGATATTTGATTCTAGAGCAACCCATCACATGGTTGCACATAAAAAATGTTTACTTCCATAAAATCATGCAATACATAACATATTGTTGTGGACAACTCTTCACCTTTGGTTGTTCATAGGCAAGGGTCCATATAAATGATAGATGACATGATTAACAATGTTCTATATGTTCCTAATATTTTAGCTAATTTGCTCTCAATTTATTAGATTGCAATTTTTGGTTTAGGGAAGACAATCTTGTGTCCTTCAGATTCTATTATTGTTTGTGGAATTGAGGATCCCTCACAAATTGTTGCCATAAGAAAAGTGGATCATCATGCACACTTGTACTAATTTTCTTGATTTGTGGTGGAGTGTCCAACCAATGTATTACTCACTCACTCAAATGAGTTAAGTAAATTATGATATGACTGATTTAGTCACTTAAACCATCACTATTTTAACCAATTAAGAAAAATATAGTCGTTAATCTTCCACCTATATCCTTTTTCAAACCTCAAGATACTTTTGATAAAGAAAAATCTCAGAGAGCTTCAAAAGCTCTTCTACTTGTTAACAATGATATTAGAGGCCCTTTTCCTCCCTTTTCTTTTCAAGGAGCTTGCTATTTGCTTTGATTCATTGGTCACTACTCCAAACACACATGAGTATACTTTTTAAAGAACAAAAGTGAGGTTTTTGACACTTTTCTTTGTTCAAACTTTAGTTGAAAAGCAATCTCGAAACCTTGTCAAATGTTTATAGACACATAATGACTATGAATATGTCAACCACAAATTTGAAGACTATTGTCCCTATGAGGGTATTTAGTTGCAACATATTGTGCCTTGTTGTCCACAACAAAAGGTGTTGTTGCAAGGAAGAATTGTACCTTGAAGGAGATGGCAAATTGTGTAATCCATTATAGAGGTCTTGCTCCATAGTTTCAGGTTGAAGCCATCGATTGTGCCAATTTTTTTCAAAACTACACTCCTCACAAAGTTGTCCAAGGGTGATCCTAGAAGAAGCTTGGAGTAGATGGAAACCCTCTATGGGCTATCTCAGAGTTTTCGGGTGTAATGCTTGGGCCCACATCCATAAAGAAAAACACAAGGCAATGGATATACAAAGTAATCCTTGCATATTTGTCGACTACCCAATAGATGTTAAAGGGTATAGATTACTTGATCCATACACACATGAGTTAATCATTAAAAGAGTTTGATGTGATATCCCTCTTAGGGAGTTTACACTTAGGGTGCAATTATGAGCTAGGGTTTCCAATAAACCATGAAAGAATTGTATTACATAACAATAGTGCAATATTCATCAATCTATGAAATAATGATACTCTACTGAATACACAAGTAGCATAGTAAAGAACCTAAGTAGTAGCAGATTCCACAAGAAATTATTATAAAATAGGACTGATTCAACAAACAATTAACAAACTTACAAAGGTCAATAATATCCCAACAGGGATATGAAGTCAAGCATCATTTTTAGGCTAAATATTGTGGTTATTCCCTTGCTACCACAGCCATATCAACACCCTTATTGTCAAGCCCATGGGCCACCTCGAGCGCGCCCAATACCACATAACTAGTCGACATCTCAACTGAGCGCTTCAACCTATCGGTGAGATGAGTTGATAAAGAAACATAAGGGAGCATGTGAACGCACATGAGTTGTGACGGCGACGAGGCACACTCAATCAAGATGAGGCCCACCCAACGAGACAAGGGACGCCCAATTAAATGCAAATAATCGAAGAATGTGACGAAAGACGTGACGTTAAATTTGGGGTTCCAAGTAAAGTTGACTCAAGAAGGATGGGTTGGCTCAAACACCCAAATGAAAACATCATTTTGTTGGAGGATGGTTCGTATATATAGAAGAAAGAGATGTTGAGTTAGGCAAGTGACCTCACCACCACATAAATAGAAGAAAATCAAAGTCAAAGGGGAAGTCGAGCTCATAGGATGGGCTCGCTCTTAAGCGAGCTATGAAGAAGGAAATTGGGCAAGCGTATAAATTGATGTGGTTTTAGTTATAAGTCTACAAAGTATTGTTGCAGGGTGAAGGGTCGCAACTTGTTTTAATGAAGTGTATTGTTGTATCATTTTGTGGCCAGGAATTGATTTGGGGTTCGACCCAACCTTTATATTTGGAGTTTTCTAATATAATAATACAAGGGAGGTTTGCTCGTTTCTCTTATACTATTGTACACTCTGTTATCTTGCATTGTTCATTGTTTATGTTGTTGGCTTTGATAATCCACACATAATGTTAATGAAGTTTGACAATATGCTTGTGTTGATGAATGAAAGTTAATTCCACAAACTAAGTAATTCTCACACATATAAGAAGTATATTGGTTGTGGGCATAGTCTGGAAGTAACTAATGATAAGTTGGTTTCGCCATTGTGATGAACCTTATCGGCGTTGAACATCTCGATGACTCAACGATCTTTAGACTCGTGTGCCCACCAAGGGGTCGTGACAAATGGTATCAGAGTTAGTCTTCAGTTGGAAGAAAGACATGAAGATACAAAAGACGATGCGAGACTTCAACAAAATTGAGGTATGTGCTCCATGTGATGTTGATCTCATGAGTATTGGTGTTCTTAGGAAGAAGGATGGCCGATCACATAGGCTTTGTTTTGTTCTCTTGGATATATGGGGGAAGTTTGTCCAAACTCTTATGGATACTAGGGTGACCCACGATTTTATAAGGACAAGTATATTAAGAGATATTGGGTTGCAGATAGCTTCCAATAAGGTGGAGGTTAAGGTAATGAACTCCAATGCTAGGGTGTCGGGACTGGTTGAATATATATCGGTTTGAATTGAATATTGGAATGGATTTTTGGATTTTATGGTCATTGAGATGAATGAATTTGATATTATTTTGGGGCAAGACTTTTTGAGAGGATATAGGGTTGTGGTACTACCCGATAAGGACGAGATAATTGTGGTTGGAGATGTGCGAGTATGGACTTTTGCCTACCCATTTGATGAGGAAGGAGGCAAGGGTGCAGTTAGTGTCAGTGCTGAGTATGAAGAGGGCAACTCTGAGGTCAGATGTTGAATCATATATGGTTGTCATCATGGATATTGGAGAAGATGATGGGATGGGCACTGTTGAAAAGTGTAACTAGGTTCGGTCTTCATAATGACATGTGTAATTATGATTTTATTTGATTGACGTAAAGAAAATAAAATTATTTTTGTAATGATTGAATCATGGGTTTCATGATCAAGGAATTTTATTTTTATAGTCAAGGCTCCCATTGTAAGCCTTTAGGGCTGGTCATCAAGTGATAAAGTTTATGGAGTCAATGTCATGTGTTGAAGACATGTTACATATTGTAAAAAGTAATTTTGATTGTTTCAATAACCCTCCAAGACCTTGTCACAAGTTATTCCTCAAGTCGGCCTAAGGATGATTATAGAAAGGCATGTTGACCTATGTTCAAGGAGAAGTCAGCCTATTTGGGAGACAATGCACTATATATAGAGAGGACTCAACCCCATTTGGACACCACTCGATCAAGAAGAAGGAATCATAGAAGTACGCAAAACATAAGAAAGGAAGCCAATTACCAAGTGAGAGAAGGAGAAACATATCCAAGATATTTCTGATATGTTTTGGGCTAGTATACCTCACATGTGCAAAGGAAATTGGTGACATGTGCTGCAGAGAAGGACCGAGGCTAGTAAGGTCACACTGAAGGAGAATCATACAACCATAAAACCATATTCATAGCAAATTAACACATAGAACAATTAAACTAGCAGAAAAGGCAGAGAGCTATCATGTGGTGTCTCACAGTCATGTAATTCTCTCTTATTCAAATAATTTAATAATACATTTAAATACATGAGCAAGTGGTCTTAAGGTACTCCATCTATCTTAGACTCACTTGGTTGAGACATTTTCTCAACTTACACACTAATTTAGGAGAGCTAATTGGAGAGAATCTCTCATCCAAAACTAGATTCCTTAGTTTGAGGAGTTCTCATGATTTTATTAATTTAATTTAATATTTGTATTTATTAATTGATTATTAAGAGAGTGAGGCTAACATTCCCCCCTTCAATGATAAATCCAAAATGAACAAGGAACCATCTTCCAAGTTCTTAAGTCAATCCTCAAAAATCATTTGCCTGAAAAATCGCCAAAGCGGGATGCTGAAAAAAAAAACTCAAATATGAAGAGAACATGAATTAGCTGCATGTCTGATTCATCTTTGAATGTCGCTTGACAACTCCATCATGTGCCAAGCTGCAAAAGGATCCAACTGTCCTTTGCTTGAAAACAGCGTCCGGTGTCCACTGACACAATTTGATGAACGCCCATTGTCGTATTTGCTGATAATGATCGCCCACTGGATGAGGATGATCGCCCACTGGCTGATGAAGATGCCCACTGGCTGCTTCACTGATGTTGTCGAGACTTTCAGTTTGACAACCACTTGTCAATTTCATTGACATTTTCCCCCCTTTGTCAACTGAAAGGAGAGACAATCATCTGCATTTGATATCTGAACCCCCCCTTCAGGTGTAGGAGTGTTTCACTGGTGTACTCCCTCATTCAACTACATGAGAGTACCATCTTCATTTGACTGTTGGCTGCAATATGTGTGAGTGAATTCGACTGTAAAACTTGTACAATTTTTTGGCTGTGGATGACCATTCCCAGGGATCAATCCATGAATAATTTATCTTCAATCTGGCAGGTTGGTCATGTTTGAAACATTTCTCTGAGGAATGATTCTTCTTGCCACAATGATGACAAGGATGGAGATCAAAGCATTGATCTTCCAGATCACCGGTTCTTTGACAATGACAACATGTTGGTTTGTCTGCAACTTGAGTTTGCATGCATTTTTGTTTGTCTGCACTTTTAGTTTGTGTGCATTGATGTTTGTCTGCAACTTGCGGAGAACTCACTGAGGTGATATGTTCAAGTAATCCGGCATTGACGAACTGAATGGGCTTTGAATAATCAGGGATATGTAAGTTGTCGTCATCTTCGACATATCCTAAGTCGTGTCGATTTCGATTACTTTGAATTTCTAACCATGGCTTGATGATGGGTTTGGAAGAAAGTTGAACTGGAACAACTTCAACACTTGAAGCTGGTTGGATGAATGAAGTCGAATGATCAGTTGTATCTGGAAAAGACTTGGAAGCAACACTCTTCTCTTACAACTCAATTATCTGCAGTTGTGATTCTAGTTGACGAAACTCAATCGTTTCATGTGTATGTTGAAGATGCACTTGAATGTCGGCAAGAGTTGCTTTGCTTATTTGTATCGTACCTTCATTAGTTGAGAGGATCAAATTGTTAAGAATCTTTAACAACTAAATACTTGTCACCATGTGAACTTTCTCACTTCGAATTCAGGCTCGCTTGTACTGTTGCTTATTGTTGATGCTTTACTTGCTAGAGTTTTATAACTTGTTTGTTTGAACTCTCACTTGCTTGCTTTCACGCTCGCTTGATGCTTGCTTCAATTAGTTTTAGGCTTGCTTGATGTTGAGAGATTTGCAGTTGCTTGAATTCACACTCTTGATTGATCAAAAGAAGGGTGTCAAATACTATCGAAAATGCACCCAAGAAAAATGATTTGAATGACTCAGTTAAAAACAATGGATTTACTGGGTTTAATTGATTCCCTATCAATTCAAAACATGGGTGTCAGTTTCAACCGAGAATGCACCCTTACAATTCAACTCAATTTGTCTTTGACTACAAGCCAACTTACAAATTATGATTTGCAAGTTACAGTTTGGTATTTTATTAAAAAAATGGTGCAAGTGCAATTGCCAAAAAATTGTTGTTGAATTGCTGCAAAAATTGTTGATGTAGATGACAACTGGATTGGATGTTGAAGCAGAAATGTCTTGACTTGAAATGCTTGATTTTGTAGCATCCTTAACTTGATGGTGTGAATTAGCTGTTGTGAAATGTTGTTGCAGAATATTACTTTTATCAAGTCGATGATGTGACTCTTTGTGCTTATGAACTTAATTGATTATGGGAGCTTTGATTTCAGGAGCTTAATCAATGACTTGTATATGTAAAATTTCTTATGTGCATGTAGTTGTTTTGTTTAAGCATAATATCAGGAAGCATGCACCATTACAAATATACACATGGTGCACCTAAGATCCCCTTATTCAATTTCAGGCGGATCTAGGACACAAGCACCACAAAAAAGATATGTTTTTATTTAAATATGAAAGTACCTCAACCTTCTGCTTCTCAAGCAATGAGAATGTCACACTTACAAATGCTTGAAGCAACTTGTATTCAAAATTAAAGTACACTCTGCTAAAAGCTTTCTTCAAAACACATCAATGAGCTTCGTTTAAAAAATCCTCACTTATCACTCCAAATTTTAAAAAAATGTCATATCTCTCCAAAATAAAAATTAATGCACCTAATGCACTAATCCTTTTTCTCCTTCCAGAACTGATATCTCATGTGAAACGCCCAAGTCTGAGGAGCACAACATACCCAAAAGTTCTTGAATGCCCTCCTGCACCGAGAGCACCTAGGAAAAATAACTATATTATTGGCCAAGACTCTAGTGCGAAATGTTTTTAAACTTTGTTGCTTTGGTAATAAAATGCTCTCGGGCATGTACATATTATAGGCACGATCCAAAATTTTCAGCAGCAATGGGTGCCCTCAGGGGAATGCCTCTTGCAGCTCGTTCTTCCAAATAAGCAGATGGTTTGAAAAGTCCACCATAGGATTCAGACCACTTCTTAAGACTAGAGTATATATGCCCTGCACCAATAGAATTAGTCTAAAAAAGAACGATAAACTTGAGTCACTAGGGGAAGCATGTGAAATTCTGAACTTTGCAAGGGATTAGGCAACAAAGACTGCCCCAAATCTACCACATCATTGCGACGTATCCTAGAAATGGCAGGTTGATCGGATCTGTGGCATTCTCGGCTTTCTAAATTGAGTGGCATTCGGCGACAGGAGAAGACTGTTGTTATGGGCGGTCGATGTCAGCGTCATTTTGCTGCAGCTGAGCTGAGACGTTGCGTCTGATTTACGTGAATGTGGCCATCGTTGTGCTGGACAGAATCTTCAAAACTTCTCCACAGAGACCTTTCTTCACCATTCCACGCGAAATTCTCCCTCCTTTCTGCATTCTAGGTCACGGGTTTGAGTCCAGCAGGGCATGATGAGCATCATAGACATTTTAACTCATGCTCTTATGAAGTGAAGAACTCAGCGAGGGGAAAGGAGAAATCTTGGCCCTTTAATCTGAATACAACTCGACCCTTTGAGAAAGGGACTACGACTCTCTAATACCATAGCTTGAATCTTCTTTGCGATTTTGTCAATATTCAGAAAAATGACTGCTGCCAAACTGCATTTCAGAAAAATTGGAGACTTATGGAAGTGTGAAGCAATCTCTAAGAAAATAAAATAAAATTACACACATAAAATTTGCTATTCAAAAAAACTAGCGGCCTATGACCACAGTTTGAATCTCCTCTACCAACAAAAATAACCATTATACATACTAAGAAATAATTTTTGTTTTGTTTTTAATATCCAAACTCTTCTCAAGACACTTTCTTGTTTCTTCCGTGGAATGGGATCATTATTCCAGCATTCATGTTTATGGATTTGCATATAATGAACACCGAATACCAATCATGAAGCTCTAAGGCGAAGAGATCTGTAGTAGATCCATTTATCGCTGAAAACCATATCGTCCAACCTCTGCCTACAGATATTCTTTACAGCTTCATGCTTTTCTTTCCACAAGCTCACGGGCTTCAATGTTTCCCAGCAGTTTATTGCAACTGGATGATGTTGAAATATTCCTCCGGTGGAAATGAGATCTTATGTACAGGAACCAACTCAACACAGGAACAAAGGTTAATACGACTCTTAGAGGTTTGGCATCTGATCTGATTACACTTAGCACCTCTGTCAAACCAATCATGGAATAATAAAGAACCAGGCATAGTCTACAGAAAATGCAAATCGCAGTCCTCCAATTTTTAAGAGTTAAATGTCATGAGTAATCCATCACAACAAATCATGCAATCGACATTATGATGCTACAATCACAACCACTTCTGCTCCCAATTATGGTTTCTAAAATCTCAAGCGGACTATGCTTCACGGGCCGCCACGAGATTACCGCTGACATATTTTGTTTTGACCTTCGTTCTCCATTGCCAAAAACCCGTCGTATAATGCTGTGAATGACACACTGTCTTTTGCTCTTCTATCACGTAAATATAGTTGATAATATGTGATATGAAACTCCTCGAGTCCTCGAACTATGAGAGCGAATCCTGCAATGGCTGCTGCATAGGTATGGCGCAAGCTCTACAATGTTATGCTATATGGTTGTGACTCTACACATAGATCCATGATATTCACAAGACACAGAAAACATAGTAATTTACTCTGGCTATGCGCCTAGCCCCCTAGGCATACCACATGAAGGAAAATCATACAGCCATAAAACCATATTCACAACAAATTAACACATAGAACAATTAAACTGGCGGAAAAAGGCAGAGAGCCATCATGTGGTCTCTCAAACTCATGTAATTCTCTCTTATTCAAATAATTTAATAATACATTTAAATACATGAGCAAGTGGTCTTAAGATAGTGTGTCTATCTTAGACTCACTTGGTTGAGACATTTTCTCAACTTACACACTAATTTAGGAGAGCTAGTTGGAGAGAATCTCTAATCCAAAACTAGACTCCTTAGTTTGAGGAGTTCTCATGATTTTATTAATATAATTTAATATTTAGATTTATTAATTGATTATTAAGAGAGTGAGGCTAACACACACTAGCTGAATCAAAGGAGAAAACATAGCATTCATCAAGCCAAAGTATAGAAGGAAGTCTTTCCATCCAAACGAAGTGGTAACTAGATGAAAAAGTTGGTCACCATTCATCACATGTGCTGCAACTAGGGTTTCTAAAGAAGCTGAGGGTTGCAGGACTGATCCAAGAAACCGAGATCTTAAGGATAGTCGAGAAGGAGGGAGCAACAAGTAGTTTGACCATTGTTGACTCAAGGAAGAAGAGGTTAAACTAATAAGGCTTGTGACTTGGTCTTGGAGAGGTTGTTGTGTCAAGGGTCTTGTTCATGGTCTTGGTATTCGTCAATTGAAGTCTCTACAAGAAGAAAAATTCGTTTGGGTTTTCCTCTCAAGTTGGAGAGGTTTTGGCCTTGGATGATCTCCTATATTCTGTGTCTCGTGTCTCTTTATTGTTTATGCTTTGGTAGGTGTTTGATGAAGAAGAGCGCTATAATAATCTAACTAAAGAGAATATCTTAATCTAAAGAAGTAAAAAGCATTCACAAGCAATTATCATCGAAGAGAAATCTCCTAATATTGATGCCCTAGATTTCTCAACATGGTATCAGAGCTAAGGTGACAAATCAAGGAAAAGGCATCTCATCAAGGGACACAAAAGCACTCAAGGATCAAATCTCGAAGGACATCAAAACAAAGTCAAGATATACAAAGAAGTGACAAAGCCCTAGATCGAAGAAGAAGTCTACACTGAAGAAGCCTTGGGATCCTCAAAATACCACAAATACCCTACTCGAGTTGAAGAGACCTACAAATCAAAATATCTTGAAGAATATTCATCTAAGAGAAGCAAGATCAAGGACAATTGTCATCATATTCAAAAGGTTTTAAGGCAATCTCCCTTTCATTGAAGCAAGGTCCTTACCATTAAAGAATATCATTTAAGAAGCATCAAGAAGTCATAATTGATTATAATCAACAAGGACATTACAATCAAAGGATCTAAAGTGATCTCCCTCTTTTTGGAATCAAGGATCACTCTTGAAGAGAACTATCTTCATCAAGGAGAAGTTCTCTATTATCTATATCACCATCAAATTCAAGGAGGTAGCAAGTGGAAGAAACATCTTCACAAGTAAGTATATTTATGTCTACATTTGAATCTGTCAAAATGTCTTTTTGCAAGAAAGCAACAAGTTGGTTGGGGCTTCAAACTTTCTTTCATGAAGGAAGAGGACATACCTAAATCTCATTGAAAATGAGGTCATGGATTATGTAAAGGGTTCAATCACCAAACCTCCAAAAGAAGATGCTGAAGCACTTGCAAGATTTATGAAAGGGGAAGTTAGGGCTCAAAGGATTGTTATAGGATCCATCAAGGATCCCCTCATCCCATACTTATCTAAACTCGAAACTTCAAAAGAAATATATGACAAACTGGTAGAGTTGTTTTCCGTAAGCACTGCAGGAGAAGTTATCTCATTAAGGCAAGAACTCTACAAGCTAAGGATATCGAAGGAAGAAGTAGTAACCTTGTACTTTATGAGGATATCTGAAATCAGGGATCAACTTCAAGATCTGGGAGAAATAATGTCTTACAAGGAGATGGCCACCGTAGTACTAAATGCACTACCAGAGGAGTGGGGTAACTTTACTTCAAGCATTTATGGGAAGAAAGAAGCTACTCCATTCTAGGATCTATGGTCACTATCCAAGATTGAAGAAACCAGGCTAAAGGCAAAAACTGATGTAGGATCAAATGAGCAAACTCAAGCATATGTTTCTAGGGCAAAGAGAAAAGGGAAGTTTGGAAAATTTGGTCATCAGAAAAAGAAGAAGAACATGGTTAAGATTCAATGCCATGGATGTCAAGAATATGGGCATTACAAGAGAGATTGTCCTAAATCTTAAGAAGGACAATAACAAAAGAGGAAGAGAAGACACCGATACCACTGAAGAAGTGGAGGAATCCGAAAAGAAGAAATCCAAGATAGAGGAAGTAAAATATCTTTACTATGACTGAGATAGTCTTCCTCACCTAGTTCTTTTCAAGTTGTTGTTTCAAGTTTTCCGTTGTAAAAAGTATAACTATCGTGGTAGGAATCATTAGAAGCATGATAGGATGCATCATGTTAGGAGATGGCATCATAGAAGCATGCGATTGGAAGCAAGAGCTCGTGACATCATCATAAAGAAGCATGAAAGATAGCTGAAATAAGAGTTTATGTCTGTCACCTATAAAAGGATGTAGCTTTTGGTAACCTCACTAGAAGCGTGAGCAATACTTATGGGAAAAAGAAAGTCATCTAGTATCAAACTCATCATACATCATTCAAAGGGAGCATTTGCAAGATGTGGATGATCAAGAATCTATGTTAGAATATTCATTGGAAGGTTTACCTATTGTTAGAAGAAAGTGTCTCAACAAGAATTCCAACTTGCATGGGATTCATGGGATGATGGTATGACGACAAAACAAGTGAAGCAGGTCAAAGGACTGAAGTTCTTTCAGTCAAAGGAGTTGCAAAAAGGAAATCTAGATGACCTAAAAGAAAATGAGGTATGTATGCTTGTATTTGATAACCTAGAGTCATGCCATATGGTTGTATGTAACATGGATGAATGCTCTACCTCGAGAGCATGATAAAAAGAAAGGGATCTTCTTCATTGAAAATATGTAGGAAGGCACGAGTCGCACATTAACTAGATGAAATCAACATAATATGTCCTCATATGAAATATGAGGTGGTTGACAATAATTCGAGGAACTATGATCGGAAGTTTCTGGAAGGAAATATGTGAAGAAAGAAAGGAAGAGATCATGAAATAAACAACTATGGAGAAGGCAATCAACATCCGTGGATTGAGATATTTGACTATGATATCTCCATGAAAGATATGAAGACCTTGAAGAAAAAGAAGGAGACCCTTGACAATGTATATCTTTTGGATATGTGTCATCATATATGCAAGATGCTGATGCAAACAGGAAGATGTCACGATGAAAGACCATCACAAAGGTAATTTTGTGATGACGATGAACCACACTTGTTGGTTCGAAATGCGTAGGCCAAAAATTTCTCTTATGGGATTTCTACCTAAAGACTTTGCTTAATGATAATTTTGATTTAATATTATTTCATATGATATTTGGATGGGCTTATGTATGGCTACCAAAGGAAAATCTGTGGATGTGTTCCACCAACAATGAACATGAAGCAAGATGAAATATCCTTAAGGAAACATGGCATGAAGAAGGCAACATGGCATAAAGGAAGACCAAATATGGAATAATGGATCAATTTCCAATAAAAATGAATGATGACATGACTAACTCATGGATGAATGTGATGGATGGTTTGTGCCCTATGAAGAAGTCTCGAAAGATGTAGACTCTTTAACAAGGAAGAAATTCATGACATCGAAGGGCGAAGCTCTACAAGTAGTTGTTTGTCCCGTGATCTCCACCTAAAGAGCAGTTGGTCAAGAGGGAGCTTGGTCAAGTCCTTGTTTAAGAGGGAGCTTGGGTACATTCCTTCATGGGAATGGGCATGTTTTCCCTAGTTTAGAGGGAGATATAGACACATCATTCTTGTCTTCACTTGGGAAGATAGAATGGAAGATTAGGTAAGCGTTTGACATCTGATACTCTTTGAGGATGTGGTAGGGCATCCAAGATAAGAGTAGTTGTAGAGGATTGATATTCTTTGACGATTGGGAATCCAGATAAGAATAGTGCTGGTGGAACATACTCTCAAAGAACCCGGGTGGGGTATGTTCCGAGAGAGACAACGATGTGGTTGTCTATAAATCATTGGTCTCGCCAGCATTGTGCTATGATCTTGTGGAGAGATAAAGCTTTTAGTCAAGGCCTTGCTATGTGACATTGTTAGACGATATGATGTTATATAGATGGGTTACCAATCCGAATCTTCTTATGAGAATTCTTCAGATTGAGAATGGCCAAGTACCTCGTATGTATTATGAATACCTCCCTAGTTAAGAGGGAGTGTTGAAAAATGTAACTAGATTCGGTCTTCAAAATGACATGTCTAATTATGATTTAATGTAATTGATGTAAAGAAGAAAACAAAATTAATTTTGTAATGCTTGAATCATGGGTTTCATGATCAAGGAATTTTATTTTTATAGTTAAGGCTCCCATTGTGAGCCTTTAGGGTTAGTCATCAAGCCATAAAGTCTAGGGAGCCAATGTCACGTGTTGAAGACATGTTACATATTGTAAAATGTAATTTTGATTGTTTCAATGACCCTCCAAGACCTTGCCACAAGCTATTCCTCATGTCGGCCTAAGGATGATTCTAGAAAGGCATGTCGGCCTATGTTCAAGGAGAATTTGATCTATTTTGAGAGACTATCCACTATATATAGAGAGGACTTAGCCTCCATTTTGACACCACTCAATCAGGAAGAAGAAGTAAGCATAGAAGTATGAAAAACATAAGAAAGGAAGCCAATCACCAAGTGAGAGAAGGAGAAACATATCTGAGATATTTATGATCTGTTTTGGGCTAGTATACCTCACACGTGCGAAGGAAATTGGTGTCACCTACCGTAGAGAAGGGTCGAGGCTAGTAAAATCACCCTAGAAGCCAAATCAAAGGAGAAAAAATAGCATTCATCAAGACAATGTATATAAGGAAGTCTTTCCATCCAAGCGAAGTGGTAACTAGATGAAAAAGTTGGTTAAAATTCATCACACACATTGCAACGAGGGTGTCTAAAGAAGCCGAGGGTTGCAGGTTTGATCCAAGAAGCCGAGATCTGAAGGATAACCGCAGAGGGAGAAGCAAGCAGTTTGACCGTCGTTGACTCAAGGAAGAAGAGGTTAGACTAAGAAGGCTTGTGACTTGGTCTTGGAGAGGTTGTTGTGTCAAGGGTCTTGGTCATGGTCCTGGTATTCGTTAATTGAAGTCTCTATAAGAAGAAGAATTCGTTTGGGTTTTCCTCTCAAGTTGGAGAGGTTTTGGCCTAGGCTAATCGCCTATATTCTGTGTCTCATGTCTCTTCATTGTTTATGCTTTGGTAGCTGTTTGATGAAGAAGAACACTGTAATAATATAACTAAAGAGAAGATCCTAATCTAAATAAGTAAAAAGCATTCACAAGTAGTTATCATTGAAGAGGAATCTCCTATTCTGGATGCCCTAAATTTCTCAACAGGGACACCCATTCCAATTGTGAGATTTATGATGTTTAGGACAAGTATAGAGATCTAATGTCGAATGAGTTTCCGACAACACTCCCACCTAGGCATATAATTGGCCAGCATATTGAGCTGGAGTTGGGGAAACAAGCACAAGCACAAGCTCTTTACATATTGTCCAGATCGAAGTTGGAGGAATTGAAGCGACAGTTGAAGGAGTTGGTTGAAGTAGGCTTTATATAACCTTCACAGTCCCCCTATGGTGCCCTGATCACTTTTAGAAGGAAGACACGAATGAGTTACATATGTATTGTGACTTTAGAGCTTTGAACAAACAAACTATCAAGAAAAAATGTCCATTTCCACTTGCAGTAGATTGCTTTGACAAGTTGGTGAAGGCCAAAGTGTTTTCAAAGCTTGATTTCAGACATGGGTATTATCAGGTGTGGATTGCAGAGGGTGATGAGAAGAATCAATGATGGTTATGAGATACGGAAGTTATGAGTTCTTGGTCATGCCATTAGGGTTGTGTAATGCTCCTACCGTGTTTTGCACGTTGATGAATGATGTATTACGTCCATACTTGGATTCTTTTGTGGTGGTATGCCTGGATGATATAATGGTGTACATTAACAACATGGAGGGGCATAAGAGGCACTTGGACCTAGTATTTGAGGCATTAAGGAAGAACCAATTGTACTTAAAGATGTCAAAGTGCATGTTCACTCAATCTGAGATACCATTTCTTATACATTGGATTGGTTAAGGATGTATTTGAATATGCCCATAAAAGGTCCGTGCTACTGAAGACTGGGAGGAACCTAAGAATGTACATGAAGGGTCTTCCTAGGAATGGCGAACTACAAGCAAAGGTTTGTAGAGGGCTATTCCAAGGTTGCTACACCACTGTTACACAGTAATTTGTCACCATTGGTCACCGTCCCTGTTACCCCTGTTTCCGTACTTTGGAGGACTCATTCCGGGACCTGTGAGCAGTGACATAACCTAAAAACACTTGCATTATGTTCCCCTAAGTATGTACTTCATGTTCCCTGAAGACACCTCCTGCAAAATATCCCTGAAAAGTGCCCTTTTTCCATTAGCGCGGGTCCACAATGTATTACCCGCGCCAATCAATGAGATCCTCAAAAGAGGGTGCGACCATTGGCGCTCTGTCTTAGAACAACACTCGCGCCAACCAAGTTTGGTAAAGATTTTTGACAAACGCGCGCCTAGCTGTTTTTTCCCTTCAAGTCATGAAGTCTTTTGAGGATAAAGCTCATCTTCTAGATGTCGAGAGTCATCATCTATCCTTGACATCTATCCATAGCGGCTTTTTGGAGATAATGCCAATCCACAATGGGTGTCCTGATGCATTGTATCTTCTTCCCCTACTCCATCTATAAAAGTCTGTCCTCATGCATTTGACAAGCTAGTTTTTGGAGTGATGCTAGTTGTGATAACGCTTGTCTTGAGTGATAGTAAGAGTCTTGGAGCATAGGGAGGTTATGCTGCCGGAAGTCTGAGAGAGAGAAGGTCTATTGCAAGACATGTATAGCTGCTCGCCCAGCCAGAGGAGAGAATCAACGTCAGAACTTTGGTTGTATCTTTCTCTGTTGATTATTCATTAATGAACGACTATCATTATGGTTCCGATCTTACTGTTTATGATGATAATGTTTGATCTATTTCCTTTCTGACTGAAATATAGTTGTATTTTAGTGGATTTTATGCTTGTATTCGCTTCGTTCTTTGCATGTGCAGGTATCCATTCGCGGGGATCGTGAGGATTGTGACCTGCCGAAGCAAGGGAACGGGAGTATCAACTCTTCTTCGACATTAGCGTTGGACTCCAGGTTGGTTCTCATAATCCACTTTCAGTTTGCAGCTAGGAACTTGCATGGTAGGGTGAATTGATTGTTGCTAGACCCATTTTGGGCTAGTGGGATCGCCTCTGTCCGTAGAGGGGATTTACCTCTCCAACAACCACTAATAGATTTGTTGAAGAAAGGCAAGCCATGGAAATGGATGGAGAAGTGTCGTGAAGTGTTTAAAGAGTTGATGCGTAGGATGGTGACCACATCAATATTAAAGGTACCCGAGTTTGAGCAACTGTTTGAAGTGCACACGAATGCCTCAGATTTCGCGATTGGTGGTGTTCTCATGGAGGATGGACATCCGGTAGCTTATGAAAGTAGGAAGTTGTAGGACAGGGAACGAAGGTACCTGGTTCATGAGAAAATGATTGCGATCATTCATTGTCTTTAAGTATGGAGGCATTACTTGATTGGGAAACCATTTGTCGTCAAAACCGCCAATGTTGTAGCGAGTTACTTTGCATCTTAGCCTCTAGATTATCAGTGAAGCAAGCTCGTTGGTGAGATTTCTTGGCAAAGTTTGACATGAAGATTGAGTATAGGTCATGAAACATCAATGGCATCACAAATGCCCTCAGTAGGAAGGCACAACTGGTTGTAATTGGGGAAGAAGAGGATTGTGTTATATTGGAGGAGAGCCAGATGCAAGTGAATGAGGTGTTGCAAAGTTGAATTCATGCAAGGTTGGAGATCGATGCTCAGGCAGAGAGCATTATGAAGCAGGTAAAAGAAGGAAAGTCATGAAGTTTTTCATGCAAGCTGGACTCTTGTTTATGGTGACCGTCTCTATGTTCCTTGGTTGTGAGGACTTAGGAAGTAGGAGTGTAATGATTCTCCATGGGTTGGACACTTAGGGCAATGTTGAACTTTGGCATTAATAGAGAGAGACTACCTCTGGGAATGTATGAGAGAGGATGTGGAGGATTATGTTCAAACATGCATCATTTGTCACTAAGACAAATCAGACACCAAACGATAAGGAGGTTTGTTGTAGCCTTTACCGATTTCAGGAGGCCATGGACATCTATCTCGATGGACTTCATCATACCATTATTGCAAGTGTATGGGTATAATGGGATTATGGTCGTCGTTGATCATTTTTCCAAGTATGTTGTCTTCATACCGACGAATATACCTTGTGGGGCAGAGAAGACAATCAAGCTTTTCATAAGGAATGTTGTGAAGTGTTGGGGATTGCCATTGATTATTGTGAAAGAAGAGATATGAGGTTCACTGGGAATGTTTGGACCACATTGTTCAAGTATGTTTGGATGGAGTTGCTACTCAATTTGAGTTTCCATTTGCAAACAAATAGTCAGATCGAGCGTATCGACTCATTATTGGAAGATGATGAAGGAGAAATTTCCGCCACTGAAGGGGATGTCAAAGACTACGAAAAGGGAGTTTGACGGTCTATATTAGGTGAAGAAGAGGGTTGGGGAAGTTACTTATGAGCTTGAGTTGCTTCACCACATGTGTTCCAAGCATCTTGTTTTCCACATAAGTTAGTTAGAGAAGTGTGGGTTAGACACAGGTGATCTTGAGAGAACAGCACCACTGCGTGGACTAACCTTAATTGTGGACTATTTAGATATGGTTTTGGAGGAGATTGTTGACTACAAAACTACTAGAGTCGGGAGAAACCTGAATAGAGAGTACTTTGTGCGTTGGGAGGATGCACTAGAGGAAGACAGATGGGAAGTAGAAGAATCACTATGGAGAAGGAAGAGGGAGATCGAGTAGTTCGAGGAAGAAGTAGTCACTAGGCACCAATTGTTGACTCAAGGTGGAGGAGGATGTCAAGCCCATGAGTCACCTCAAGCGCACCCAATTCCACATGATCCGACATCTCAATCAAGCACCCAAGTGTGTCGGTGAAGAAATGAAGGGGAACACACATGAGTTGCAATGGTGATGATGCACACCCAATCAAGATGAGGTGTGCCCAATCGAGATGAGGCACGCTTAATCGAAGGCAATTAATCGAAGAATGTGATGAAAGATGCAATGTTAAATTTGGGGTTCTAGGTATGGTTGGCTCAAGAAGGATGGGTCGGCTCAAACACACAAACGAAGGGTTGTGCCATTTTGTTTGAGGATGGTTCATATATATAGAAGAGGGATGTTGAGTTAGGAAAGCAACCTCACCACTGCATAAACAAAAGAAAATTGAAGTTGAAGGGGAAGTCAAGCTCATGGGATGAGCTCACTCTTAAGCGAGATGCGAAGAAGGAAGTCGGGCAAGCTTATGAAGTGTTGTGGTTTCGGTTATATGTCAGCAGAGTATAGCTGCAGGGATGAAAGGTTGTAACTCATATATCTTTGGAGCAGTTTGGTTTCTTGTCCAACATGAGGATTCGGGATGCGGTGGCAATAACAAAAGAATGTATACATTCGATCAAGATGAGGAAATTAAAATCATGTCTCATGAAAATCGACCTTATCTGAGCCTTTGACTGTGTAGATTGGGAATTTTTCAATGTGATCTTGTATAAAATTAGGTTGAAACACAAACATGTTTCATGGATCAAGGCATGCATATCATCAACTTCAATGGTCATCCTCATCAATGGGGAGCCTACTGAGTTTTTCAAGATTCACAAGGGCCTTAGACAAGGTTGCGCTTTGTCTCCTTTACTATTTATTCTTGTCATGGACGATTTTAGCAGGGAAATCTATGCCATGAGGGAAGTTGGTAATATTTATGGCTGTGGGATTTCCAGGATCTGCAATCTATCCCATATGTTATTTGTGGATGACATTCTATGTGTTGGTGCTGTAAACATTCCAGAATGAGCATTATTTGACAGGGCTTTTGTGAAATTTGGCAATGCCTCTGGGCTGTGTATCAACAACTCCAAAACAGAGCTCATCTCGGATGATGGAAATCTGGTGGAGATTAATGAATTTCAAAGTTATTTGGTATTAACATCTTGCCCATTATCGGAGGGTTTTAAATACTTGGGATGCTTCTTAAAACCCTCAAATTACAAATTACCTAATTGGGATTGGATTGTCATCAAATTCAAGAAGATGCTTACTCGATGGGACCATAAATGGTTGTTGTTGGGGGGCAGGGTCATCATGACCAAGGCGGTGTTACAAGGCCTACCTATTTTCTTGATGCATCTCTTTTACATTCCTCAGTACATAATTCATAAATTGGACTCCATTTTTGCTAATTTCATTTGGTCAGGTGCATGCCCACAAAAAAATTTAACCTTGTAGCCCTTAGTACGATTTCTAGCTTGTCAAGATGGGCGGTTGGGGCATCTTGGATCTTAGAATACTCAACATTGCCCTAATGACTACGAACATGTGGAGGACATTCATGGAAAGGGGCCTTTGGCAGACCATTTAGTTCACTAAATTATCCACTTTCAAGGCCTAGAGGAATGGGTTAAGGATGGGGCGCCCTCAAATTCCAACACATCATATGTCTGGCATAGTCTCAGACATGATGTTCAGTGGCTCTGCAACAATCTTCAGTGGTTGGTAGGTGATGGGAAACAAATTCTTGTTGGTAGGGATGCCATTAAGGGTATGCTGGGTTGCCATGTATTATCAATGCCCTTGATTCACATACTTAACCAACAGGGAATTCATAATTTGGACAACCTCAAAATGGACAATCCCACTCCTTTTTCCACTATATGGGTTGTCCTCATGCTAGAAAGATCGGTATTCCAGACAACTTGGTTGCATATTAGGAATATTTTCGTTGTCTTCTCACACAGGTGGGCATCACATTCTCCCATTGTCCGGATCAGCTTGTCTGGGGTGGGCAGATATTGAATGAGCGGATTGCGGCCAAGGAAGTGTATGCCTACATTTCTTTCGACATCACACTCTTCTCCTCATTGACTGCACCACAAATTTCTTGGTTTGGGAAGTCCCTTTAAAAATCAAGTGCTTCTCCTGGTCGGTCTTATACAACCACATCTTAACCTGGGACCAATTGCTGAAAATAGGGTTTGTGGGGCCTTGTAGATGTTCACTATGCCATATTGACTCTGAGGACTGCTCCCATCTATTTCTGTGTTTCCCCTTCGCTCTTGCCATTTGGATTGAGGTCCCTCTCCTCCTTGGTATCAATGTCCATACTGACCTCTCCTACATTCACACCTGCATTGGGTCCTGATCTTTCCAAGCCAAAGCTTATAAAGTGGTCCCTCTATATGTCTTGTGGGGTATTTCTATTACTCAAAACAAACTGATCTTTGAAGGCATTCCTTCCAACTCAATGAATGCCTCCCTCTGGATTGTCACATTATTTATGGAAGTTGGTCCCTGGTCTCTAAAGGCCACATCCAGATCCATTTTGTTTGTTGATTTGGAGGGAAAATTCCCGATCTGCTACTTTGATGGTGCTTCCTTAGGCGGGGATTGGGGTTGTGGAGTGTTTCTCAAATTGGACCCTTCTTTTCACTATAGATTCTATTGGTATGCTGGTGTTGGAGACAATTGTCGGGTTGAGCTGCTTGCATTATGGGGAGCCCTCCAATGCTCCAAATGGATGGATTTAGACAATATCTTGATCGTGGGGGACTCCCTATCGATGATCCGGTGGATTCATTGCTGACATGATTTCAAGGTCCCCTCACTTTGTAACTAGTATTGACTTGTGGACTTTCAATACAAGTAGAAATTTGTGACTTGGCAAGGGTCGATGAATTTGGAGACACTTCTATTAATGATCATATGGGGGCCCCAGGCTAGGGGGTGCCTACCCCGTAAGCCTCATCACAATGGGCCAATATTAATCAAACATGTACAAATTCTCCCCCTTTTGGTTTTGAACCTATAACCTTCAAGGAGGAAGCACATGTTCTTAATCATTAGGTTCACCCAAGTTTACACACTATATCTATCAATTATAACCTCAACAAAAACTAAAAAAGGGTTTATGATAGTCTATCTTTTATTCATCATTGTAATCAACATACACATTCAAGTGTCCTTAATCCAATTGATATGTTGTTATTTATGCTTTTATCCCTTTTCCTTGTTTTTGCATTGGTTGAAGGCCTAATCTACAAGTATGTGTTTAACCTTTTTGAGTATGATTGACATTAGCTTTTGTTTTAGTTGTGTATCTATGCTAATAAGTTGAACAAGCTTTTTCTCACGTCATGATAATCAAATTTTTATCATTACTTAGAAAACAAGATTTATTTAGAGTTTGCTTCGATAAACATATTTGCTAGATAATCTATGACTTTGTTATTGCTTCAGTTTTATGAAAAAAATATGTATGGTCAAATTTATTTAAGATGTCTCTAATGTATATAAAAAGGGAGGCAACCACTAATAAACCTACTTACAATGAATCCACCTACATATATAAGTATTTTTAATTACTATATTATTTGGGGATCTCTATTACATTTAATTGATGCAACCCTAGTTTATAGTCCAAATCTATTCCCATTTTGACTTACTAAATCGCTACTAAATCATTAGTATCTATACCTATTCTCATTGCATACATCATTATTAGTTTTCCTTAGTTGTCTTGGAGTATGTCCTCATTACTTGTATTTCACAAGTTTGTTTAAAAGATTTGTTAAAATTTCATTAATTATTAGATATCTTGGTTTGAGATTGAGATTTTGAAAAGTGAGTGAGATTTCTAGTAACCATACCAGCCCACACTATATTCATTTAAAAGCTCAATATGTCACTTACAAGAATTGAACTAGGGTGGGGAGGTTAATGACCATTTCTTCCTACCACCAAAATTAGACCCAATTCACCATTTTTTGGTCATAACTAATTTCTAAATGTTTTGAATTTAAACAATGTGTTAGTAACTTTTCCTTATTTACAAAATTTCAATGATTTCTCTCCTTCCATATGCTTTATTTTTATAACTAAAACAATGTAATTTGTAATAAAAAAATACAAATCAAAGAGGACTTTTTAGTAGTTTGGCTTTTAGGAAGTCTCAAAATTACAAAATATATCCTTGTAAGCTAGCTTTTTGGGTTGAATAGTCTCAGAAGTATAACCATGTAGTCAACTAGTTTATCTCTTAACAAACTAATTTAAGAGCAAAACTATTTTGCATAACATTGAATAAACCAAACAATTTAAAAAGAAGTAATCACTTAGAGCTTTCTGCTTGATGTTTCCTTGTAACTGGTGTATCAATTCAACATCGCCCATCTCCAAAATTTCTAGTTGTAGGAAGAACAATGCCTTTGTTCTTTATAACAGTGGGAGCAAACCCTATTGAAGCCTTTATATGAGAAACCAAAGAGTAAGAGCTCTTGGTAAGACTCAAGAAAATTCGCATAGTATTGCATTTTATGTCTAGTTTTTCAATTTGCTTATTATGACATGACACAACATCTAACATTTTTACATTTTTGACATTTTGAAACTCAATTTGATAGGCTATTTATTATTGGAATGGAAAATGGCAACTTGGATACGTACTAGGAGACAAACTTCTCCTTTGAGTGTGGCAATGGTTGGGAGACTTACACAATAAACAATGTCCAGAGTGACTATTGCATGCCATCCTCAACCAATGTTAGACTGTGTGCTTCTAAGTGGTAAGAAATAGAGACCAAACCTTCACTGATTCTCCACGTCTTGAGCCAAAGCACAATAATACACAGTGGAACCCTCCTCAAACCAACAACAAATTGTTGAAAGATTGAGAAAGTCTTACAAAACCACATACATTCCCAAACTCAAAGCAACCTTAAAGTATCAAAGCCATACATTTCAAAATAATCCACATGTGATACATCCATGCATAAAAGATAAGTTACTCTTTTGATGTCATTTCCATAAGAAGATGAGTATCCTAATGTTGAAGGTTGAATGGGTCAATTTTAAATTTTTGTTTCAATCTAGCTAGTACTCACCCCTTTTTCTCAAAATTCTTCAAGTTAACCAAGAGTTTGCTTATATTTTTGTTCCTCTACACACTCAAAGCATAAGAAGGGACACTCGTGATAAGATAAAACACTAAATCTAACAAAATAATAAAAACACACTTTTCATCAATTGATCAAATTTCTTGAACATATATGAATTTAATTGCGCAACAAGAGTATTAAGATACTTTACAATTTAATATGGGATAAAACTTATTATAAACAAATAACAAACGAACAAAACATAATATTACATTAAAAAATTACAAAAATACAAGTCCACTTCATCTTTAATAACACAATTAAATTAAATAATAAGTAAATAATAACACCTTCATACATACATATTCTTGTAATAGGTGAAAGAATTTAAATTAGCCTAAATTCATTTTAGCCTTGAATTTATCAATCATGGAAAGGAATACAATTTTTAATGTGTAAATTTTTTAATATAAAAGAATCAATACATGATATGGAATTAAATAATTAAAAAAATTACATATTAAAAAATTATCCCTTGATATTTAATAAATTTAGATTTAAGATAAATCAGTGCTTAATAAATATGGATTTAAAATAAATCTAAATTATTTTAATGAATTCAAAATAAATCTTGATTAATTTAAATTTTTACCTAAATAAAAAAATTCCCAAATTTTTAATAACAAAATTTGACAAATTCAACCTAGAATAAAATATTACATAAAAACTTTTCAAAGTTTTAGTCATTATAAAATATTTGTACCTCTATTTACAAACCAACTAATCACATCTTTTCTCATAAAAATAAGTAAAAAAATATCATAAACTCAACATACATACAATGGAAAAGATATCCTCTTTACCATTGATAAATCCCAAACTAAGAAGAATTTAGATTGATTTAATTATATTTATTAATTTTATATGTTTTGCTTTGTTTTTACAAAACCAGCTAATCACATCTTTTCTCATAAAAATAAGTCAAAGACATCATAAACTCAACATAAATACAATACAATTGAAAAGATATCCTTCTTTACCATTGATAAATCCCAAATTAAGAAGAATTTAGATTGATTTAATTATATTTATTAATTTTATATGTTTTGCTTTTTTTTTTGGGAAGTTGGTGGGTGAGACATGTTTGAACTATTGATCACTTGAATATATAACAAATTAAAAGTAATTACACTGATTTAATTATAATTATTAATATATATGTTTTGTTTTGTTTTTTAGAAAGTTGAAAGGGTAAATATGTATGGGGATTGAACTTCTGATCAATTAATTATAATTATTAATTTTATATGTTTTGTTTTGTTTTTTAGAAAGTTGGAAGGGTAAATATGTATGAGGATTGAACTTCTGATCAATTAAATATATAATGACTTGCTAACATGTTTTTTTGAAGATGGTTAAAATATTCATGTAAAAGTCCAATATATACAACATACTTTTTGCCAATTATATTACAACTTGGAGACTCTTTCTTTCTTTTTTTTAAATGAAAAATACTTTATTAATAATTATATATATAGTTTGACTAGTGAAAATATAAAACATTAAATATTAAAACATAATTAATCTCTTTGCGCAATAAGAAGGAAGGATGGCCTTTCTCCGATCTTATAGGTCAAGTACTACACCACAAAGCATTCGAGAGAGATCTGCACCTCTAGTGTTAGGGTTTTGATCTGCACCTCTAGGGTTAGGGTTTTCAAGTCTCGTTCCACAGTCCCATACATGCTATCTCTGTATTTTAACACTCATACCTTCGAATGCTACTTGCTGTGGTTCGGAACGATGATCAGTGGTTTGTTTTCCTTCGCAGCGGGAGGAAAAATAAATGCCAAAACACATACACGGATCGATCTTCCCAACCAGCGCAACCGCGTATCCGTGGCTTCTGTGGCGAGTGAAAACAGGAAGGCGGTGAAATCCTACAACGCCCTCCGAGAATTGCCACTTCGGCGGAAGATTATAACCTGTCTTCATCTCGAAAGGAAGGAGAACACGTCTTCTCAAACCCTCTCGAACAACATATGGGTTTGATTGCCACAGGCGAGGGGTGGGAGTTGTTTAGCAGAAGAGTTTTCTTTGTTGGAGGATATGGAGGATTTGCCAAAAAATAATTCACCATCAAGTCAAAAGGTTACAGTGCCTTTATAGCAACTTGTTTGGTAATATCCTCTGTATTCTTCGCCTTCCCCAAAATTCTTCTCTTAAACAATGTCCACCCTTCATCTCTGGACATATTCCCATGGCTTTCTTGAAAATCCCTTCTATTACAAGGTAAGTTCATTCATTTTCCCTCTATTGTCACAATTTTTACTTTTTCTCTCTTGTTCCTTTTTTTGTGTTTCTGTTCTTTTTCTGCGTTCTGCTGTCTGTAAGGAGGATAAGCTTGATATATATCCTGATGTCTGTATGGAGGTTAAGCTTGATATTTATCCTGCTGCAAGTAGTTTGATTTTACATGGTATCAGAACTGCAAGGTGTCAACCTCCTCCATCTACGTTGGCTGCATTGGCTGCCTTTGTTTTGAGATCTGGGCGTTGCTGAAACGCTGCAGAACCATCTTCCCTCTACCCCTGTTCGTGGCTTGACCAAGTTTCTGGGAAATTGCTTGCCGCTGCTGCTCGTTTCTCCTTTTTTAAAAGAGGGTTCTCTCCTTGTGACAGTTCTCACACTGCGCGGCTTTCCTCTTGATCGCTGCCCGCTTTCTTGCAAATCGAGCCCCTCAGTTTGAGGGCGCCAGAAAATCGTTCAGCAATAACCTTTGAGTTTAGTTTTTGACGTAAAGGTTAAATAAATATCTGAAGAAGTGATTTTTCCTGTGTTCGGAAATCGCCTTCTTAAAAGTCGGATGAGCCCTTAAACATTTTTTTTTGGGAATGTTGGAGGAGTCGCGCCTAGCAGGCTGATTTAGTACCTTGTTTTTTCGCTTGCTCATGTGGTTACTTGTCTCTTCTTTAGCATTTTTTTTCGCTTGCTCATGTGGTTACTTGTCTCTTCTTTAGCATTTTTTTCGCTTGCCATGACGGATAAGTTGTCTTTGCCCGTTTTAACTCCTCAGAACTACTTTACTGGAAAATCTGAAATGGTTTTTGTATTGTAGAGTAAGGGTCTATACAGGGCTACTAACTAAAGGTACAGAAGAAATCCCTACACAGGATGTGAATAGCCTAAACGGCATTATCGCTGTGATGAAGTATTAGGTTTGATACTATTGAAGATTTCATTTTCAATTTTAAATCTTTTCGGCATTGATTAGACGAATGCAATATTGACAAAAAGGATGAACAGCTCATTTTGTGAGTGTTATTATGTTGTGAGTTTTTCCTTCTCTGAAAGAAAAAGCTTCCTCCATCTTACCTTGGCTGTATGCCTTTGTTTTGAGATCTGGGCGTTGCTGAATCGTCGCAGCACTATCTTCCCGATACCCCTGTTCGTGGCTCGACCACGTTTCTGGGAAATTGCTTGCAGCTGCTGTTCCATTTTCTCTCTCTTTTTTTTTTTTTTAAGGGTTCTCTCCTTGTAGCAGTTCTCACACGGCGTGGCATTCCTCTTATCCCTGCGCCCTTTATTGCAAATCGACCAGCTCAGTTTCTGGGCCCCAGGAAATCGCTCAGCGATAACCTTTGAGTTTAGTTTTTGAAGTAAAGGTTAAATAAATATCTCATGAGGTGATTCGAAGTCGCCTTCGTAAAAGTCGGATGTGCCCTTGAAATGTTTTTTTTGAATGTTGCAGGGGATATATTTTTGGAATTTTGGAGTGATTTAGTACCTTGTTTTCTCGCTTGCTCATGTGGTTACTCATCTCTTCTTTAGTATTTTTTTTTGCTTGCCTTGACAGATAAGTCGTCTTTGCCCGTTTTAAGTCCTCGGAACTATTTACCTCTGAAATGGTTTTTGTATTGTAGAGTAATGGTCTATACAGGGCTACTAACGGTACAGAAGAAATTCTTACACAAAATGTGAATAGCCTAAAAGACATTATCGCTGTGATGAAGTATTAGGTTTGATACTATTGAAGATTTCATTTTCAATTTAAAATCTATTCGGCTTTGATTTGAAGAACGCAATATTGACAAAAAGGATGAACAACTCATTTTGTGAGTTTTCTCCAAGTTAGGTGAGCTCTATTTAGTGTTTCTTTCCACATTTTATTCAACTAAGAATGCCTTGGGTCCAAATTTTGTAATGCATGCTTTTGATTTTTTAAAGCTTACAAATGAACAAGATAAACTCATCCAAATGGGTGCTCTTGCTCCAGAAATTATAAGTCTTATGTTTGTGTAGCTAACTTATCTTCAAATTCAAGGCTACAACATAAAAAGGCATCTAAAGGGAAACAAACTCAAAGCATAAAGGAGTGCAACTATTCAAATCACTTAACTAAGCAAGATTTTAAAGGCAAGAGAAGTCCTCTTAAATGTGCCTTTTGTGGAAGAGTATGTCATCTAAATTTTCATTGCTTTAAGAGATTGGTTGCCTTGTCTTTTAAAATGAAGAAACACAATTTAATTGTCAATCCATTTTCTTGTAGCATTGATACAGGGAATAAATAGTAAAGCTCTTTCTATTATTGTAACTTTCTCCCCACTTGAATGGATATGTGATTCTAGAGCAGCCCATTACATGGCTGCACATAAAAATTTGTTTACTTCCATAAAATTGTGCAATATAGAGCATATTCTTGTGGACAACTCAATTAACTAATCCAGATTTTAAAGCAAAGAGAAGTCCTTGAATGTGCTCTTCGTGGAAGAGGATGTCTTCTAAATTTTCATTGCTTTAAGAAATTGGTTGCGTTCTCTTTTAACATGAAGAAACACAATTTAAATGGCAATCCATTTTCTTGTATCACTAATACAGGAAATAGTAAAGCTCTCTCTATTATTGTAACTTTCTCCCCACTTGGATGAATGTTGGATTCTAGAGCAGCCCATTACATGGCTGCACATAAAAATTTGTTGACTTTCATAAAATTGTGCAATATAGAGCATATTCTTGTGGACAACTCTTCACCTTTGGTTGTAAAAATTTGTTTACTTCCATAAAACTGTGCAATATAGAGCATATTCTTGTGGACAACTCTTCACCTTTGGTTGTTCATGGGCGAGGGGACATTTAAATGATTGACATGATTAACAATGTTCTATATGTTTTTAATCTTTTAGCTAATTTGCTGTCAATTTATTAGACTGCAAATTTTGGTTTAGGGAAAACATTTTGTTTCCTTTCGATTCTATTATTGTTTGTGGAATTGAGGATCCCTCACAAATTGTTGCCATAAGAAAAGTGGATCATCATGCACACTTGTATAAATTTTCTCGCTTTGTGGTGGAGTGTCCTACCAATGTATTACTCACCCACTCAAATGAGTTAAGTAAATTATGTCATGAGTGATTGAGTCACTTAAACCATCACTATTTTTACCAATTAAGCAAAATATGGTCATTGATCTTCCACTTATCTCGTTTATGATGGTGTTTGCACTAGATGTGTTTTTGGCAAGCAACCTCATGATACTTTTGATAAAGGAAAATCTCATGGAGCTCGCTATTTGCTTCAATTCATTGATTACTACTCCAAACACACATGTGCATATACTTTTGATATGTTTTTTTGGCAAGCAACCTTACGATACTTTTGATAAAGGAAAATCTCATGAAGCTCGCTGTTTGCTTTGATTCATTGATTACTACTCTAAACACACATGTGCATACCTTTTAAAGAACAAAAGTGAGGCTTTTGACACTTATGTTCAAAGCTTCAGTTGAAAAGCAATCGAGAAACCTTCTCAAATGTTTATAGACATGTAATGACTATGAATATGTCAACCACAAATTTGAAGACTATTGTGCCTTTGACGGTATTCAACTGCAACATATTGTGCCTTACTATCCACAACAACAGGGGTTGTTGAAAGGAAGAATTGTACCTTGAAGGAGATGGCAAATTGCATAATCCATTCCAGAGGTCTTGCTCCATAGTTTAAGGTTGAAGCCATCAATTGTTCCAACTATGTTCAAAACTACACTCCTCACAAAGTTGTCCAAGGGTGATCTTAGAAGAAGCTTGGAGTAGATGGAAAATCCTTTATTGGCCATCTTAGAGTTTTTGGGTGTAATGCTTGGGCTCACGTCCACAATGAAAAACGACATACAAAATAATCCTTGCATATTTGTTGGCTATCCAAAAGATGTTAAAGGGTATAGATTACTTGATCACACGTGTTAATTACTTGATCACACGTGTTAATCATCAATCATAGTTCTATGTAATATCCCTCTTAGGGAGTTTACACTTAGGGTGCAATTATGAGCTAGGGTTTCGAATAAACCATGAAAGAATTGTTTTACATAACAATAATGCAATATTCATCAATCTATGAAATAATGATACTCTTTTTGAATACACAAGTAGCATAGTAAAGAACCTAAGTAGCAGTGGATTCCACAAGCAATTATTATAAAATAGGATTGGTTCAACAAGTGATTAACAAACTAACAAAGGTCAACAATCTCCCAACAGGGATATCAGATCAAACATCATTTCTTGGATACAGACTATAGTTGTTCCCTTGTTGCCATAAAATCATATCAACAAATCCTATCAACACCCCTATTGTCAAGCCCACGAGTCACCTCAATTTGCCTGAGATCACATAGCTAGCCGACATCTCAATTGAGCGCTTAGCGTGCGAGTGAGATGAGTCGATGAAGAAACTTAGGGGAATGTTTTAACACATAGGAGTTGTGATGGCTACGAGGTTGCACTCAATCGAGATGAGGCCCACCGAATCGAGACAAGGCATGCCCAATTGAGGGCAAATAATTGAAGAATGTGACAAAAGATGTGACGTTAAGTTTGGGATTCCAAGTATGTTCGGCTTAAGAAGGATGGGTTGACTTAACGCCCAAATGAAGGGACACATTGTTTCGTTGGAGGATGGTTCATATATATAAAAGAGAGGGATACTGAGTTAGGCAAGTGACCCCACCACCGCATAAATAGAAGAAAATTGAAGTTGAAGGGGAAGTGGAGCTCATGGGATGAGCTCGCTCTTAAGTAAGCTATGAAGAAGGAAGTTGGGAAAGCTTACGAAGTGTTGTGGTTTTAGTTATAAGTGTATAAAGTATCGCTACAACGCTGAAGTGTTGCATCTTGTTTTATTGAAGTGTATTGTTGTATCGTTTTGTGGCCATGAATTGATTTGGGGTTTGACCCAACCATTGTATTTGGAGTTTTCTGATATACACTATTATCTCTCATTGTTCATTGTTTATGTTGTTGGCTTTGTTAATCCACACAATGTTAATGAAGTTTTACAATATGCTTGTGTTGATGAATGAAAGTTAATTCCACAACCTAAGTAATTCTCACACATATAAGAAGAAGTATATTGGTTGTAGGCATACTTTGGAAGTAACTAGTCACGAGTTGGTTTTGCCAATGTGATGAAACTTATTGGTGCCGCACATCTTAGTGACTCAACAGGCTTAGACTCGTGTCCACCAAGGGGTCGTGACAAATGGTATCAGAGCTAGTCTTCAGTCGGAAGGAAGGCGTGAAAATACAGATGATGATGTGAGATTGTTCAACCAAATTGAGGTATGTTCTCCATGTGATGTTGATTTATGAGTATTGGTGTTCTTAAGAAGAAGGATGGTCGATTGCATAGACTTTGTTTTGTTGTCTTGGATATCTTGGGGAAAGTTGTCGAAGCTATTTTGGACACTGGGGTGACCCACAATTTTATGAGTATAAGTCTAGTAAGCGAGGTTGGGCTACATGTAACATCCAAGAAGGTGGGGGTCAATGCAGTGAACTCTAGGACTAGGGTGTTGGGACTGGTTGAATATATACTGGTTCAAATTGAAGATTGGAATGGATGTTTGGATTTTACGGTCAATGAGATGATTGATTTTGATATGATTTTGGGGCAAGACTTTTTAGAGGATATAGGGTTGTGGTACTACCCCATAAGGATGAAATAATTGTGGTTGGAGATGTGCGAGTGTGGAATTTTGCCTACCCATCTAATGAGGAAGGAGGCAAGGGTGAGGCTAGTGTCACTGCTGAGTATGAAGAGGACAACTTTGAGGTTGGATGTTGAATCGTATATGGTTGTCATCAGGTGATTAGAGAAGATGATGGGATGGGGAAGTTTGTTCCGACCACTATTTCCGCTGTTTAAGAGAAATATACAAATCTAATGTCAGATGAGTTGCCAAGAGTACTCCCACCTAAGCACACAATTGACCACCATATTGAGCTAGAGTCGGGGAAGCAAGTGTAAGCACAAGTTCTTTACAGATTGTCCAGATCAGAGTTGGAGGAATTCAAGCACCAACTAAAGGAGTTGGTTGAAGTAGGCTTTATACAACATTCACTTTCAGAAGGAGGACACGAATGAGTTAAAAGTGTGACGTGACTTTAGAGCTTTGAACAAATAAACTATCAAGAAAAAAATATCCACTTCCACTTGCAGTAGATGGCTTCGACGAGTTGGCGAAGGCCAAAGTGTTTGGAAGCTTGATTTGAGACATGGGTATTATCAGGTGTGGATTGCAGAGGGTGACAAGACAAAGACAATGATGGTGACGAGATATGGAAGTTATGAATTCTTGGTCATGCCATTCGGGTTGTGTAATGCTCCTAATGTGTTTTGCACGTTGATGAATGATGTATTGCGTCCATACTTGGATTCGTTTGTGGTGGTATAACTAAATGATATAGTGGTGTACAGTAACAACATGGAGGAGCATAAGAGGCACTTAGCGCTAGTATTTGAGGCATTGAGGAAGAATTAGTTGTACTTAAAGAAGTCAAGTGCATGTTTACTCAATCTAAGAGACCATTTTTTAAACATTGGATTGGCTAAGGATGTATTCGAATAGACCCATAGAAGGTCTGGGCTACGAAAGACTGAAGGAACTTAAGAATGTACATGAAGTAAGGGTCTTCCTAGGAATGGTGAACTACTAACGAAGGTTTCTAGAGGGCTATTCCAAGGTCGCTGCAACACTAATAGATATGTTGAAGAAAGATACGCTGTGGAAATGGACGGACAAGTGTTGTGAAGTGTTTGAAGAGTTGAAGCATAGGATGGTCATCACATCGATACTAAAGCTACCTGAGTTTGAGCAACCGTTTGAAGTGCACACATATGCCTCAGTTTTTACGATTGGGGGCGTTCTCATGTAGGATGGACGCCAGGGAGCTTATGAAAGTAGGAAGTTGTAGGACAAGGAACAAAGGTACATGGTTCATGAAAAGATGACTGCAATCATCCATTATCTTTAGGTATGGAGGCATTACTTGATTGGGAAACCAGTTATCGTCAAAACAAACAATGTTGTAGCGAGTTACTTTGCATCTTAGACTAGGCTATCAATGAAGCAAGCTTGTTCGCAGGGTTTCTTGGTGGAGTTTGACATGACGATTGAGTATAGGCCATGCAACATAAGTACAGTCGCAAATGCCCTTTTAGTAGGAAGGCACAATTGATTGTAATTGGGGAAGAAGAGGATTGTGCTATACCGGAAGAGGGTTAGATTCAGACGAATGAGGTGTTGCAAAGTTGAATTCGTGCAGGGTTAGAGATCGATACTCTGGTGGAGAGCATTATGAAGCATGGAAAGGAAGGAAAGTCAAGGAAGTTTTTCGTGTGAGATGGACTCTTGTTTATGGTGACCATCTCTATGTTCCTTGGTTGTGAGGACTTAGGAAGCATGAGTGTCACGATTCTCCATGGGTTGGCCACCTAGGGCAACGTTAGACTTTGGTATTACTTGAGAGAGGCTACTTCTGGGAACGTATGAGAGAAGATGTGGAGGAGTATGTTCAAACTTGCATCATTTGTCAGTTACACAAATCAAACACCAAACAACGGGGAGGTTTGTTGCAACCTTTACTGATTCTAGAGAGGCCATGGACAAGTGTCTCGATGGACTTAATCATACAATTATTGTAGGTGTAGGAGTATAATGGGATTATGGTCGTTATTGATCGTTTTTTCGATTATCTTATCTTCACATTGATGAAGATACCTTGTGGGGCAGAGAAGACAACTGAGCTTTTCATAAGGAATGTTGCGAGGTATTGGGGATTGTTGTTGATTATTGTGTCATAAGAGATACGAGGTTCACTGAGAAGTTTTGGACCACATTGTTCAAGTATGTTGGGACGAAGTTGCTACTTAGTTTGAGTTTCCCTTCGCCAACATATGGTTAGATCGAGGGTATCAACTCATTGTTGGAAGATGATGGAGAAGTTTCCGCCACCAAAGGGGATGTCGAAGCCTTTGAATAGGAAGTTCGAGGGTCTGTATCAGGGGGAGAAGAGGGTTGGGGAAGTTGCCTATGAGCTTGAGCTGCTTTGCCACATGTATGCCAAACATCATGTATTTCACATAAGTTATTTGGAGAAGTGTGGGTTAGACATGGGTGATCTTGAGAGGAGCAACAACATCGTGTGGACTAGCCTTAATTATGGGTTGATTGGATATGGTTTTTGAGAAGATTGTTGACAAAATACCTACCAGAGTCAGGAGAAACCTGAAGAGAGAGTACTTCGTGCGTTGGAAGGATGCACCAGAGGAAGGTAGATGGGAAGCAAAAGAATCACTATGGAGATGGATGAGGGAGGTTGAGCAGTGCAAGGAAGTAGTCGCTAGGCACCAATTGTTGACTCCATGTGGGGGAGGATGTCAAGCCCTCGAGTCACCTCGAGAGCACCCAATACCACACGAGCCGATATCTGAATTCAACCCCCGAGCGCATTGGTGAGAGGAGCTAGTGAAGAAATGAAGGGGAATGTACATGAGTTGCAATGGCGATGTTGCATGAGGTGATGCATGCTCAACAAAAGGCAAGTAACCGAAGAATGTGATGAAAGATGTGACGTTAAATTTGGGGTACCAGTTATGGTTGGCTCAAGAAGGATGGGTTGGCTCAAACGCCCAAATGAAGGGTTCACCATTTCGTTGGAGGATGGTTTGTATATATAGAAGGGGGACGTTGAGTTAGGAAAGCAACCTCACCACTGCATAAATAAAAGAAAATTGAGGTTGAAGGGGAACTCAAGCCCATGGGATGAGCTCACTCTTAAGTGTGCTGCGAAGAAGGAAGTCAGGCAAGCTTACGAAGTGTTGTGGTTTCAGTTATATGTCTGCAAAGTATAGCTGCAAGGCCGAAGGTTTGCAACTTGTTTTATTAAAGTGTATTGTTTTATCGTTTTGTAGCTAGGAACCAATTTGGGGTTCAACCCAACCTTAGTATTTAGAGCTTTTTGATATAATAATGCAAAGGCGGTTTGTTCATTTCTCTTCTTAAGTTGTGCATTGTTATCTCACATTGTTCATTGTTTATGTTGGCTTTGTTAATCCACACATAATTAACTCTGACAATATGCTTGTGTTGATGAATAAAAGTTAATTATGCAAACTAAGTAATTCTCACACATATTAGAAGTATATTGGTTGTAGGTGTAGTCTCCACCAAGTGGCCGTCACACTAATCAACCCTCGCGTCCTCTCAAACATGGCACTTTTGGTCACTCGTAGCCTTAGGAAATAGTCTCTTAACCCTCATCTACCTTAGGACGTTAGCCCTCAAACTTCCATTGCCACAAGAGAGATATATCAGCGTTTCGTTGCCCTTGCCAGGTAGATTTAGTGCTACGTTGCCTTAGCCAGCGTAGTTCGCTGCTCTTCAACACCTTTCTGCCTTAGGAAATAGGTCGCTACCTTCAATGCCTCGGAAATTTAGGTTGCTACTTCAAACAGGTAATCTTCAACTCCTCGATACCTCATAAAAGCAGTCTCTAGCGAGCCCTATCTGCGTCGGAGTAATGGGTCCTATCCTTTGCTGCCACATGAAGTGAACCTTTAGTTCTGTTGTAGCATTTTTTGGTTATGATTAAATAGAATATTTAATCATGTTTCTATGCTCATAAGGCAATTATACACGACAAATGAAGGTCTACAGATCGATTAATTAACTTCCCATTCATCTCCATTTATTCATATATTTACTAATTTCCCTTTCATATATCCATAATCATCTATTTTCCACTAAAAATCCCTTTTCCTATGGTAGAAATCATTTTTACCTAGGAAAAGTAAAAACACCATGAAAATTCTCTTTTTACATAAAAACATCTTTTGCCTAAGTATTGAGGAATATATGTCAAAAGCAAATAATTTCATTATGCTAAGCCCATTTTTTCTTTCCATTCATATTTTTCACATTAACATTAACATATAGTATTAAATCCATAATATTTCCCCTTTCCCGTATTATATAGTTCCTTTATTAAATAACCCAAAAACCTTAAGGTTTTGTTAGAAATTATGCATTATATACAAATATCACATCGCATATTGGTGGGACCACAGGCCTTTTAAAACAATGCATATACCATGGTTTTATTATAAAACTATGTATTCAAACAAAATCGCATCGCAAAGTCTTCCATATGAACGCACCCCCCGTAGTGTGAACCCTGATTGCGATATACGAAGGGAACCCTGGAGCCAATGCATATATATCACAATCTATTGTAATATCACGTCCGCCTCTCCTTTGCAGTCCCGCTTAAGCGATAACCTCCGCCTCTTGCGATTCTCGATTGCGATAGGGATATGAACCCGACCCATATATAATATAGTTCAATGCTATGTCGTGTCCGACCCCTATTGCGGTCCTTTGTAATAGACCTACCCTTGCCTACTCGGATTGCAATAACCGATATGCGACATTCAACTGGACCCGATATCATTATCCACCCGATTCCATTAAATTTCAAGTCCGCCTTATTGAGTTTTACAAAGGATTTCTTTGTAAAATAGCTCCGTGCTGCCTTTTTTCTCTACCACTGTTTCTTTCCCTCGATAGTTAAAAAAATTAACTATTTCTCCATTAAACGCATAAAAAGCCATTTTTTCCCTGTTCTGCCTGTTTTACACGATGCAACCTCCACTTTGCCTTTGTAGCCATTTAAACCATCATTATTTCCTATGATAGCCTTTGAAAACACAACAAAGCCATCACGACCTCCTCTATTATCATTTTTTTCTTAATAAGTTTTGTGTTTTGCAGGGAAGACTGCTATTTCGGGCTTACAAAGAAACAAAAGCCTGCGTAACAGTTTGAAGACAATATGAAGATTTACTGTTGAAAACAACAATAAACCCTGAAATGCGTAGTCAAAATCACTGAGCAGGGTTAAAACAAATTCACAGAGGTTAAAGAATATTAGTAAAATGATTTAAATGAAGAAATCTGCCAGTGTAGAGGACACACCAGCTAAAGCAGAAAATATCTTTCAAAAAGTCAGCACAACCTGAATAAAGGGGACAGCTAGAAGCTTCCAACAGCTGCCCCTATCTTCTTGCCATGAAGATCTTTCGTTTCTTAAAAATTTTAATCTATTTTAGGATATTTCTTAGTTTTATTATTGTGTAAATAACTCTCTTTTTGAGATGTTATATGTTTGGAGTTCAAGATTCATAGCATTGCTGTAAAGTTGTGACTGTTGGTTCCACTTTGAACCTGGAAGTCACCTTTGAAGGAAGCTTTTGTAGATACTTGTTGTACTCAGTCTTTCTGGGGCCTTAATACAAAATAGAGGATTCTGAATCTGGTTTTACACAATTTTGTGTTATCCTGTAAGTTTTTCCAGTTTTCAATCATTATGTGTTTTCTTCATATGCTTATGACTTGCAGAGATATCTAGGTAGGAACAATTAGAGTATCAATTGATTCCTATAAGCTCTTGAATTGATCATCTATTAATAGAATGGATTAATGCAACTGTCTGTGCCTCTAAATCCCCTCTAATCATAAATCATCAACATCTTGTGTAAGCTTAAGTATACTGCCTAGAATCTTTTGAACGTAGTTCAGAAGGTTTTCCAACTTATGATTGTTTTGTTTTACAGTATGGAAATTGTGATAATCATATTTTTTGCTGTCTTCTACTCACCACTATTTTGATCTATATCATTGTGTAAAGTCTTATAGTAGTCCTTTGCTGAAGTAATTAATATATCCGAAAGGATTAATTACTTCAATCCTACATCTGCCTTCTTTCATTGTTCTTCCAAAATTAAAACCAAAAACCCCCAAAACAATTATTTTAGATGCTTTGGCATTGGTAACCTGACCAACTACTATCTCAGAGGTACAACATTAGAATGGCGCCGTTGCCGGGGAGCGAAGTAACAAAGATCTTTCTCTGGGGAACAATAAAGTTTAGATCTATTTCTTGCTGGTGAACAAGGAATATGCATTTGTATTGGTTGCATTACTTTCACTTGGCAACTCCACTTTGTCGAATGGCGATTCCACTGGATTACGGATCCCACTCTTGTTTTGAAATTTCCGTTGCCTTTACTGCTATGCAAGGTTCAGTGATACTTGAAATTAGCAGTGTATGTCTTTTCCTTTCAGCGATGGTTAGAAATCCAAAATGTATACATAGGATGCAACTTTTAATGTACACTTGTGAGTATGAGTTTTCCATGGCATTTCATGTTCATATTGCATATATTTTTCAAATTTTCACTTGCTGGCAACTTGATTTGTCAATAAATCCATTCTGCATTTGGTTACATTGAAAAACATATTACACCTAACAATGTAAAATTTTTTTAGTTCAACTAGATAGAGGTGTGGGAGTGAATAGCTACTTTCAATTTCAGGGTGCAGTAGATCTACGGTTGTTTCAATTATTCTTCAAGATTGCAGTATCAAGTTTGGTTTGGTTGAGTGCAATGACTTTCAAGGGATTAGCTGATTAACTCCATAGCTTGTGAATTAAACACTCTTCTGCTTATTTCCGCTTACATTGTCAGTTGTTTCACTTCAGCAGTTTTCAAGTTTCAGATTTCAATGTGAAAGAGTATCCAAATTAGTGCAGGCATATGGTTGCATTTTACAGTTGTAGGTTGCAGTATGCAGTAGCAGAGTATTGAAATGACAACATTGATCCATGGGGATTGGTTATATTTTTACATAAGATGACAAACCAGTGGTTGGTGGTTTTATGGTATGACTCCATGCCCAATACTAAAGACAACTAGTCTACTAGTTCTTTGCATTTTACGAGGGAAAATAGTCCTCAGATGGAGCCAATGTTATAGCATTTTTTGGTTCTGATTAAATAGAATATTTAATCATGTTTCTATGCTCATAAGACAATTATACAAGGGAAATGAAGGTTTACAGATCGATTAATTAACTACCCATTCATCTCCATTCATTCATACATTTATTAATTTCCCTATATCCATAATTATCTATTTTCCACTAAAATTCCCTTTTTCTATGGTAAAAATCATTTTTACCTAGGAAAAATAAAAACACCATGAAAATTCTCTTTTTACATAAAAACACCTTTTCCCGAAGTATTGACGAATATATGTCAAAAGCAAATAATTCCATTATGATTAGTCCATTCTTCCTTTCCATTCATAGTTTTCACATTAACATTAACATATAGTATTAAAAGCCCATTCTTCCTTTCCATTCATAGTTTTCACATTTAACATTAACATATAGTATTAAATCCATAATATTTCCCCTTTCCCGTATTATATAGTTTCTTTATTAAATAACCCAAAAACCCTTAAGTTTTGTTAGAAACTATGCATTATATACAAATATCGCATCGCATATCGGCAGGACCATAGGCTTTTTAAAACAATGCATGTACCATGGTTTTATTATTAAACTATGTATTCAAACAAAATCGCATCACAAGTCTTCCATATGAATGCACCCCCCGCAGTGCGAACGTCAATTGCGATATACGAAGGGAAACTCGGACCTGATGCATATATATATCACAATCTATTGTAATATCGTGTCCGCCCCTCCTTTGCAGTCCCGCTAAAGCGATAAACCTCCACCTCTTGCGATTCCCGACTGCGATAGGGATACGAACCTGACCCATATATAATACAGTTCAATGCTATGTCGCGTCCGGCCCCTATCACGGTCCTTTGTAATAGACCTACCCCTGCCTACTCGGATTGCGATAGCCGATATGCGACATTCAACCGGACCCGATATCATTATCCACCCGATTCCATTAAATTTCAAGTCTGTCTTATTGAGTTTTACAAAGGATTTATTTGTAAAATAGCTTTGCGCTGCCTTTTCGCTCTACCACTGTTTCTTTCGCCCGATAGTTAAAAAAATTAACTATTTCTCCATTAAACGCATAAAAAGCCATTTTTGCCCTGTTCTACCTGTTTTACACAGTGCAACCTCCACTTTGCCTTTGCAACCATTTAAACCATCATTATTTCCTCCGATAGCCTTTGAAAACTCAGCAGAGCCATCACGACCTCCTCTATTATCATATTTGTCTTAATAAGTTCTGTGTTTTGTAGGGAAGACTACTATTTCGAGCTTACAAAGAAACAAAAGCCTGCGTAACAGTTTGAAGACAATATGAAAATTCACTGTTGAAAACAACAATAAAACCTGAAATGCGCAGTCAAAATCACTCAGTAGGGTTAAAACAAATTCACAGAGGTTAAAGAATATCAGTGAAAGGATTTAAATGAAGAAATCTGCCAGTGTAGAGGACACACCAGCTAAAGGGGAAAATATCTTCTAGAAAGCCAGCGCAACCTGAATAAAGGGGACAACAAGAAGCTTCAAACCATTGCCCCTATCTTCTTGCCATGAAGATTTTTCGTTTCTTAAAAATCTTAATCTGTTTTAGGATATTTCTTAGTTTTATTATTGTGTAAATAACTCTCTTTTTGAGATGTTGTATGTTCGGAGTTCAAGATTCATAGTGTTAGCTACCTATACCAATAGGTTTCATTTTTCATGATTGGCAGGGGAAGTGCCAATATGATCTACTTTGGTGATGCAAAGATCTCATATTCTTGTGGAAGACACATATCTACAGTTGGTTGATACTGTCCTACTTCTGAATGGGTGATCCAACAGTCTAAGCTGGGTCATGCCATGTTTCAATTTTTTGTTGTAGATTAGAGAAAGAAATCTGTCCAAACTATTCAATCTTGGAAGATAAAGTAGTTAGGTAGAGAATGAAGGTTCCCAACTGTTTAATCTGGGGCCTTGGAAGTAATAAGGCTAGCCTTAGATAGAAAATCAAAAGAAAAAAGCCAAAGGAAAAGAAAAGGCACATGAGGGTTTGCAAGTCTAAGTGCACCCTCCTTGAAGTAACAAAAAATGCTAGGCCATAGAATGGGTAGGTAGATGGGGTTGCAGAAGCATGATTTATGACATTTCACTGGCCTAAGCAAAGGAAAAACATGGTGTCAGTGCAGATCTTCCTATTCAGTAGTTTTGTAGCAGCAAGATGAAGCATGTCTAACTTCCCAATCATCCCCCATCACATTCCTTGCTAACATCCCAATACCACCTTTGTTCATGAGAGAAAACAAACTCATTGATTGATTCTTGTTGCATAAAGAGCCACATTTCCTGTGTAAAAGTCTTTTCATTTTGATCTACTCTCCTAACTAAGTTTGTTCCCTAACAACTTAGTCTTTGCCTCCTCCCATTCCTATTCCCCTCCAATACTAACTACTAACTCTAGCTATACTTAACTCCCTATGTTCCCCTTTCCCTATTACTATATCACTATTGTGCATAAAATGCCCCAAAATGTATATATCCCTCCCCTTGGGCATTATAGCCATATGTTCAAATATTGGATAACCATGCAGAATCAAAGTCTTGTTCAAAGATGCGTTGTTTAAAGTCAGGGATTAAACTAACCCCTGGTTGGTTTAATAACCTAAGCCCTACCCTTTTTTCCCCTTACAACCCCTTTGAAATGTTTTACCCGCATTATTTGCAAAAACCTTGTAAAAACCCACTGCTGCTGCCTATCCAAAGTTTTGTTGTAATGCGCATTGAACACAAAAAACATTGAAAAAACCCATATTTTCTTTGATTTCCAAAGGTCCCGCCAGGCGCGCTTTTCCATAAAAAACAATTGTTTATTCTCCGCCTCCCCGCCGTATCGTCCTATCATTTTGGCAACCCGTCGCCCGTCGGATCTGGGCTTTCCCATCCGACGGCCCATATCAATATCGGGCCGCCCCCGATGTCCGGACTATAGCACCCGAAAAGTGTCAGAGGGTGACGTCAGGGCAGTGCCACGCGTCGCTCCCAGGTTATATCGGGAGGCCGCCTGCCAATACCGCCCCCGTACAATAAGCGGTCCGAAATTACCGCTTACCGCTTTGGTTTACCGCCCGCCCACGTCACGCCCACGCCATGCCCACGTCATGCCAACTCAGCGTCGCGTCAGCGCCCGGCCCGCCATCGCTCCGACCTGTCCGCCACCTCATCAGTCCCCGTGGACCACTCACAGGCCGCCACGTCACCCTTCCGTACCCGACCCCACCCGATGATGTCATGCTGACGTCATCCAAAAAACGCGCCAAAAGCCCAAATGTCCATATTTTCGCCAAAATTCGCGTTTTTCTCATATTTTCACCAAAAGAACTATTGAGCTCTCTGCATGTAATTTACGACGTTCTCGCCGCCAACCTGCAGAAATCGATTGTAGAGACCGTGGGCGCCCTCAATTCACCTACATTGCCACCATTTGCCGTCTGCACCAGGTATTTATCCAAGTTTCTCCACCGCGCCTGGTTTTTTGCATAAATTCACCAACACAAGTGAGAAAAGAGAGGAAATCACTGTAATTACCAGCAAATCCTCGGTGACCACCATTTATCTTCAGCTATAAGGTCGAATTCACCTACAGAAGTCCACATTGAGCCAAGTTTCCATCAATTTACAGTCAGTTTGCGCATTCGTGAACTTAAACCTCTGCTGCACTAGTTCACCGGGAAAACAACTCTTAAGTCCCAGCATCTGCTCATTGAACCTCTTTCAGGAGCATTTTAACTTATTTTCACCATAATTCAGCCTGTTTTCCTCTGCAAATCGCCCTGCTCTTGCAAAATTCACCGCTCTGTGTTGCTCTGCCCAGAGAAACAAGGTCAAATACATTTTCAGAGTACCAATTGACCATGGAAACACTAGTAGCATTGAACATTCCACCCTTGAATGCCCCACACAGAGAGCTAGAATGGCAAGCCCTGGGTGATAGAGATTACCAGATGACAGAAACACTTTCAATGGACACCAAATATAATATTCATGTACTCAATGAGCTGAAGGCCAAGCACCTCAGTGGAACTGATATTCTAGCGATTTGGGACTCAAATTTGCCCATTTATAACATTCTTCAAGTCAATGTCCTCCCAGATTTAATTCATAGATGCAGTGCCAACTATGACCCATGTCAGAGAGCTGTCCTCAATTTCTCAGGTTCAGTTTTGTTCCATGTCACCCCTGAGGCTATAAATCAAATGCTGCACTTTCACACTACAAAGCCATTGACTCCTCTTTCCATGATGGACTTGCTAAAGAAAGGAGGCAAGCTGTCTAGTGTCCAAATCATAAAGATTAATCAGCGATTCATTGAATCATGCTCTCACACTGTGAGGACCCCTCCTATAGGAAATGTATATTTTAATGAGTTGGGCAAGTTGCTTGTGGATTTGATCAGTTATGTCCTGGGTTACAGATCAGCTGAGGATGCTGATGAAACCATTTTGGCAATGATGTCTATCTTCTCCCCTGGAATGCCTCCTTCTGTGCACTATGATTATGCTGCATACATTGCCAATAAAATTCATGAGCAATTGATGAATCTAGAGAGGGAAAAGGTGTTTAGATACACTTCATACATCTATCACTTGTTCCTATTTTATCAACCTGATGGCTTCCCTATTTCTCTCAAGAAGTTTGATGCTCAGGGAAACCCAAGGTCTGTGGTATTTTGGACTTCAGTCTTTCATCACACATCTTATTCACCATACAGCTACTGTGAATTCATAGACCTCTTTATCCATCCAGCTATGTCCTTGCTATTGGGTACCCCTCCTCCAAGATTAACAGATGAGATGCAAAGGATTCTCCAGCTCTCAAAGGCCTACAACATTGGGGATTGGTACTTTTACCAAAACCATACAGTGATCAGAATATATGGCTGTGAATTAGCCCCATATAGGCTGCCAAGATATGTCCCTATGAGACTCTTTGCCTTAGAGTATTTCAGGCAGTTTGGAAATGCAGACATGGTCCATTTCCACAGCAAAAACAAGAAGGTACAACTCAAAATCAGAAACCAGCTAGGCCCATTTCTTTATAATAAAAGGGAAGAAGGATGGAAAGAAGCAGATAAGATCCTAGAGGGCCTCCAATTGCAAACCAGTTTCCTCTGGTCACCCTATGACCCCAATCACTTCATTAGTCTTAGAAGGGTCAAATATAAGATGGCTAGTTATGATCATGTCAGGTTGCCTCATATTGAAAAATATGCAAACCTGTTAAGATGGAAAGAGGGCACTCTAGAAGAGGCAAGTACTAGAGAAGAAATAGCACAAAGAGAAGCAAAGAAACTTGAGAAGGAAGCTGACTTGGAACATTGTGAACAGGTTTCTTCTTCTTATCATATTCGGATTGGAGCAGCTGCCTCATCCTCTACAGCCCCCCAGCAAGCAGCTCAAACTACTTCTCAGGCTGCCAGCAAAGGTAAAGAAAAGGAGATGGAGCAGGAACAGCCACCCCCTACAGCAGAACAACAAAAAGAGCAGCCAAAGCAGCAAGAAGAAACAGCTGAGGCCCCAATATCTACAGAGCAGCAGGCTCAAGAAAATGTGCCTCCTAGGCAGGAAACGACAGTGGAGGCCTCGGTCCTCCAAACTCCACTAAATGAAGAAAGAAGCAGGAAGAGGGATAGAGAGCAGGAAACTCCCCTCACCACATCAACAAATCAAGGGGAGAAAAGGCAGAGATTAAATCCTCTTTCTGAAGAGGAGATGCCTATTGGGCAATCCTTGGGTATGGGCCCCCCTAGTATGGAAGCATCTGCCAGTTCCTTCCAGCAGGAATAAAAAATAACCCTTGGAGGAGAGGTCAGCTCCTCAAGCCAGCAAAGGAGAGCTGAATCAGGCATAAAGCAGCAGTTTATTGACATCAAGAAGAGAAATGAGCCAGTCAGGCTCCAGCTGTACAATCACTTGCTTAAAATGGCCCCTACAAACCAGCAGAGGCTTATGTCAGCATATGACATAACAGAGGGGAAAATGACTATGAGTCATTTCATGCCTACTATGCTGCAGCCACAGTCAGCTGCAGATTATATAAGAACTAATCTTGAAGTACTTGCAAAAGACATCCACCCAATGGACCAGATAGAGCTTCACAAGCAAACGGGTGAGATGGTTTATTCAACTCTTGCAGACAAGACCTTCCTTGCGCACAAATTACAAAACAGTCTGCATAATACAACTGCCCAACTTGAGTTGGAGAAGGCATCCTCTCAGGCCAAAGACAACAGGATCAGGTCTTTGGAAGATATTATTATAGAGCTTGGGCATGACCCAAAGGATCCCAAAGCTGTACAGGCGCTACTAAAAGAAAGAGATGCAGATATAGCAGCCTTGAGGAAAATGGTAAAAATTCCAGCAACCCTTCACCCTCAAACAGAAGATGTTGCTCAACAGAGGAAGGACCAGGATGTAGCAGCCATGCTGCTAACACTACACAAACAGTTGGTGCAAACAGAAGGGAAATTGGTAGAAACAGAGGCTGCATTACAGGCAGCCCTGCAGCAGAAAGAAGGAGGCCAGACATCTCAGCCCCCTCAGCCAGTGATCAACCTTGAGGAGCCCCCTCAAAGTATCACTCCTCCCACAGGACAGACAGCTGAAACAGGTCCATCAACATCAGCACCAGCAACAACATCAGAACAGGCTCCAAGCCTTGACATGCAGAAGATGATGAAAGAGATTCAAGTTCTAGAGGCCCAGATGGCAGAGCTGAATGAAGCCAAGGAGAAATTGGCCACAGTGAATGAAAAATATGACAAATCAAAACAAACTGTAGCTGAAAGAACAAGGGAAGTTAGAGCTCTGGAGAAAAAGATAAAAGAATTAGAGAAAGAGCTCTCCCTTGACAAGGTTGTGGCTGAGATCAAGAAAGTCTTATGGGCCAATATTGGCCAATCAATAACAGATCAATGGCAGTACATAGAAACCATTCATGAGCACATGGAGCTCATAGGCAGGGCACACAAGGAAAGCCAAAGAGCAAGGGCATCTCTAGGCACTATGCCTGAGATAGCCAATAGAATGATCAATGTTCTCAATAACCGCACAGGCCCTCAGCTGGCAGCAATAGGAATCACCAATAGAACTGACACCATCTTGCTGATAAAGAGGGTCCTCACTTTGAGAAATCTGGTGCAGACATTGGATAGAAGGTGCCAGGAAATGCAAACAGAGGTAAACAAGTTCACAGATAAATTCACAGCATTGCATAGCAGAGGCCTTCCCAGCTTACTGAACAGCGCAGGAAGGCTACTATCCCATGAGAACTATGCAAAAAGGGTAAATACATTTGCCACCAATCAGATCACTGCAGGATCAAGTATCCCAGAGGAAGCAGGGCCTGCATCTGGGCAGAGCCTCTATGAGAAAATAGAAAATTTGTTTTTTATCATGAATGAAATCAGGCATCTGTTTGAAGTGCCTCCTAATTACTTCAAATATACTGAGGCAGATGAGACATTAGGCACAATTTTGAGACATCAGTTGCCTACACAGGAATGGTGGACCAGCATGATACAGACATTGCTGTGAGCCAACAGGTTTTCATCAAGTTTTTTCATCAAAATATAAGTCATCATGTTCAGAAAAATTGATGCATTCAGTATGACTGGAGAAGAGTGGACAGAGCCAACTCAGCAGACAGATTCGGCCACTAAAGCAACATTGACAGGTACAGATGACCAGGCCGAGAAAGCTACAGCACGACAGAGCATTAAAGGCATATCATTCAGAATTAATGCAGAGCGCTCAACCGACTCAGTGGCCTCCAAAAGTCAAAAAGGTTTCTGACAGAACTAAAGGGCATTCATTGTATCTTTAGAATAGCAATAACTTTCTTATCTGCTATTCTGAAAGTTGGTGAGCGCAGTTATTGAACAAATGACTCAGCGATTCAGATATTTTGTAAAACCGATTGTATATATTTCCCCTCGCATAAGCTTGCAGGGGTTGTTGATTTTCTCTTTCAAAAGAACCTATGCTGTAAATTTCAGAGTTTTAATACAGAGAGCTGATGGAATTTCCAAAGTTTTGAGTTGTTTGACGTGTTGCGGTGTGATGGCTTACTGCTACAGGATTCCTGTGTATTTCATGGCACAATAAGTTTTCTTAAACTCTTTTGTTATGTATTTCATTCTTTCATAATCTGTTCATGCTCTATATTTCACAGTTTAATAGCACAGAAAAAGAATAGTTTCAGGATTTGTTCATTAAATACCCTGAACTCAATCTATGCTGTTATGAATGTTTTCCTCTAAGTATTAGTTATGAAAGTGTAATTCTTAACTGCTTCACCTTCAGACTAGAACTTCACAGTGACTATTATTCAGGAATTCAAATCTGCTCCTGGGTGATATATCTCCTTCTCACATCACCAGCTTAGTGAAAAACTCTTAATTGCCTTTCACTGGCTAATTATATTTCATCGTCATAATTTTAAGTTTGTTTCATGACATATCTAAATGGCCCTGCCGTTCTAAGCAATCTTACTCAATACCTCAAACAACCCATAATCACAGACTCCATTGCCCAATGGACTGAAACTCCCTGAAGATCTCATCTTAGATACTGAAAGACATCACTCAACCAAAATTTTAAACCAAACCCTCACCTCATAACTAGCCTAAGATCCTCAAGAACAAAGTTAAAAACTAAAAGAGAGAGCCCTCTCTGATTACAGGTTGGCTAGACCCTGTAATCCAAAGCTTGGTTAGTGGTTACCCCGGCCGTATTCCCTCAGGAGTCAAAGGGAACAACCTGGGTGTTAACACATAGCATTGCTGTAAAGTTGTGACTGTTGATTCCACCTTGAACTTGGAAGTCACTTTTGAAAGAAGCTTTTGTAGACACTTGTTGTACTCAATGTTTTTGGGGCCTTAATACAAAACAGAGAATTCTGAATTTGGTTTTACACAGTGTTGTGTTATCCTGTAAGTTTTTCCAGTTTTCAATCATTATGTGTTTTCTTCATATGCTTATGACTTGCAAAGATATCTAGGTAGGAAAAATTAGAATATTAATTGATTCCTATAAGTCTCTGAATTGATCATCTATTAATAGAATGGATTAATGCAATTCTCTGTGCCTCTAAATCCCCTCTAATCATAAATTATCAGCATCTTGTGTAAGCTTAAGTATATTGTCTAGAATCTTTTGAACGTAGTTCGGAAGTTTTTCCAACTTATGATTGTTCTATTTTACAATATGGAAACTGTGATAATCATATTTTTTGTTGTCTTCTACTCACCACTATTTGGATTTATATCACTGTGTAAGTCTTATAACAACCCTCTGCTGAAATAATTAATATATCCCAAAGGATTAATTACTTCAATCCTACATCTGCCTTCTTTCATTGGTCTTCCAAAATTAAAACTAAAAACCCCCAAAACAATTATTTTAGATGCTCTGGTGTTGGTACCCTGACCAACTACTATCTCAGAGGTACAACAAGCTCTTCGCTGCGTTAGGAAGCAATCTCTAGCCCTCGTTGCCTCAGGGAATTGAGTCCCAGTTCTTTATTGCCACAAAATGAGAACCCTCAACACATTGCTGCTTCAGAAAGTACTTTCATGGCCCTTAGCTTGCCTCAGAGGATGATTCATTGCCTTAGAATGATTAGTCAAGCCTTTGTTGCCTCAGTAAATTGAGATTCTAGACTTCGCTTTACCTCAGAGAGATGACCCTCTAATCATAATTTGGTCTCGTAGCCAGAAAGATAGAAAGATTCGCTAGGGTGGAATCTTTAACCACCGAAACCAATTAGAAAAAGGGATCTTAAAACCCTCCAAGAGCTTCAACCCAAAATCAAAAGAGAATAACAATTCATGATGATCATAATGACTCTCCTCCCTCCCTTCGATAGATTCTCTTTGGGGTTTTTTCCTCCTAAATTCAAATTTCAGTGACTTGCAAGTTTTACTCCATCTGCACTAATTTAGTTTTTTTTATCTAATGTTTGCCTAAATAAAATTAATTAATAATGTCCCCCTTTTAAATGACTATAGCCTGCAAGGTTAAATAGGCTACCCTGTCCTTCCTTGGGTAATTAATTTGAGGAGGACATTACAGTCCCCCCTTCATGACATTGCTTGTCCTCAAGTAATTGCAGATTTAGGTGTTGCAAGATATATTCTCTTTCCCATGTGGCATTCTCCTCGGGCAAATTTTTCCACCTAATAAGGTGTTGTAAAATCCCAATAACCACACCAAGGCTAACCAACTCCCTCAAGTGTTTGTTCTTTGCAAACCATTCAACTATTCTTGCCATATTTTTCACAGTTGAGTTTTGCCATGGAGAAGATAATGGTTTTTTTTATGGCCATTCAAGACACATATGTTCAACAGTGTGTTCAGGATTGAACAAGAGTTCCGTAATTGAACCATGTAAAGTAATAAGGCGATGCTACTTTCTTGTATAAGGGAAATAAATCTGCGTATCCGTCCCAGGAGAAACAATGTTGACTTTGTGATAAAAAACACCAATTCCATGAACCACATTGTAGAGTCCACGCAGGGTGAAAGCAGTGTGGATTTTGTAATGTCCAACAATACCTTTGCTTCCTGCAATCTCTTGATATGTGCTATTGATAATGAAATCTGCATGATTCATTGCAATTTTATTTGTAGTAAATTGACAGTAAAAATGGTATTTTTCTTTAAAGTTCTTCCAATATAAGGTTGAATGTGGGTATTTCGTCTTCTCTAAAGCATGGGCTATGTTGCACTGAGTGATTATGTGTTTATTTGCAATCAAAGATGCGACTAAATTTCCATCACTAGAATTGCCAATAATCAGATCAACTTGACTTTTTAGCTCTACAGTGATTTCATTTGATACATCCTCTGAAAATCTTTCTAATCAAGGCCGCACATAAAATCGAGAAACCTAGTTGCACAAAACTCTTTTGTTTGTTTTGAATGGCACTTGGAGTATTCGTGAATGTTGTGTTCCTCTAATTCTTTCAATTTGAGTTACCACAATAATATCAGGTGTGATGTCCAATCCCCATTGTTTTATTCTCAGCAACATTTCCTTTTCCAAGGCACCATCTTGATCAAGTATATGCACAACTTGTCACCTGTATTTGGCCTACCTAAAACATTTGCTTGCCCAAAATAATCATGAGGTGAAAGAATCACAACATTAAAGACCATAGGAATTCTTCCCAGAAACGTTTCTAAAGTCTATGGATTAGGTGCTTAAAGAATCTCCAAGAGGAAACAAGTCATACCCAACATATGTTCTACATTTTCTCCTCATCTTTTTTCCAAACTTGTATCTTGCAGTTTGTGTGCAAACTCCATATATGGTGTATTCAAGGGGAACTTGTTAATATGTTCCTCTACCTTTACCAAGGTTGAGTGTAGCTTAGGAAAACTCTATATCCTGTCATTCAACATCAACTTTTGGCCTCAATCATTGTGTACTCGAAGGAAATCCAACAAAGGTTGCATGCTATCTTTATCACGAAATAGTCTTGAGGAAAAATGTTGATTCAAAAATTGAACTTCACTAGCAATGGAAGATGGCTGTGTTGGCGAGGAAAGGATGCATTGTCTGGCTCCAATACATAGTTATCCTTGACACTTCCATTCATAAGGTGTTCCTCAAATTCCAAATATTCAACTACAAAAAGCTATTCAATAGCAAGTTCATCAACATTGACACAAACATAATCCCACACACCAGGCCATGGTCGTACCACAAGAACAACCCATGGTGAAATAATGATGGCCTTTTCTATCTCATCCTTGAATTTCTTCAAATCCTTGCAAGATGTGGTGATCACTAGTTTGGCCCCTTCCTTTAGCTCTATGGTGTGCTCAAAACCCTTGTTAGGAGGTCTCCTTGGGGAATCCCTCCAAACTCCTGGTCATGCTTATTCAACAATCATTGAATATTTATGTGATACTGTTTTCTATCTGACGACTTCTGACTTGTAATTAAACATTTTATTGCGTAAGCTATATCTTCATGTCTGAATATAGCCTCCCTATTCTCTTAGATGATACAATTTGAGCACTGCCATTGGACATATCCCCCAACACTACATTTTTGCCATTTGAGACCCTATTTTCCATCTCCATTCCCTGGTAGTTCATTGAGAACTTTCCCAACGAGTATAGCCATTGTACCCTTGATACAATATTAGTGTCTACGAGATCTATTGAATTTTGTAGTTGCATAAGGTCTTCTAGCCTTGTGTCTTAATTAGGACCTTGTTTTGCCTATTTAGGACCTTGCATGTGACATGCAAGGCATGCATGTGATTGCATGCAAGATGCAGAGTTTGCATGTTGATTGCATGCAACATATGGAGTGTGAAAGTGGGTTGCATGCATGCAGATGAGTTACACGTGAAATGCATGAGATATGCATGTAATGCAATCTAAATTTATGATTGGTGCTTGAGTTAAAGAAGAGAAAGTTAAATATAAGAAAGTTAATGAAAGATACGTAATTATGTTGATAAGCGCTTTCTTTGTTGGCTTGGGGTGTGCAAACACTATTCACCCCAACAAATGGGAAAGCTTGGATTTCGCCCTTCTAACCAATAAAATTGCGCCATATGTTTGTCCCTCCAACCAATTGAATTTTATCAGCTGCCCAAATTGTTTTTTGCTACCTGCTTGTTTCTATAGCTCTCTACCCTCCGCCATACCTGTGCCCTTTGTTCCACTTTTTGTTTTCATACCTGACTCTCTGGCATGCTGTACTGTTCTCCGTCATGCTAGTCAATCGAGCCCCCTTCGCCATACCTCCAGCGTTGAGTTGCACTGGGCGCTATCCGCCATCTCCCTCACATGGCGTCACCGATGTTAAAGAGCATTGGTATTCACAGGCCATCTCAAAGGAGAGTTCTCAAAGTTACAGTTTTGGACTTGATATTTTCTTAGATAATATTGGGTGCATCCCAACGCATAACAAATGATACGTGAGCGCTGTTGTTGTTGGGGTATTGTTGGTTGGTTGTGGTCCCTAAGCACATAAACGTAGTAAGTGCGAGAAAAAAGAGTTCTGAAGAGAAATGGAGAAATATGGGGGCTTTTTCAGTCATATTGATGAGTAAGCCGAAGTTTATAATCCATTCTGCGATAACATGTAGAGGTTTTCAACTTCTGTAGTTAAAGATGAGTCCATAAATGTTTTAGCATATGAGGAGCAGGAGGAACCCATCTCATGCAGATCATTTGTGGATGGCAGTGCAGACAACTTAAATTATTCCGATGCTGAAGATTAGTCATGGCATTTGCAATATACTTCAGATGGAGGAACTTATGATGATGAATATGATTATTCCAATGCTTTCGATACTAATATTGTAGGAATGTCAGATCTCGCAAGGCATTCTCTTTCCGATAGTTCCGATTTAGATCTTGAGAAGGGTCCTTGACTCGAGGTGAAGGCACCAGAAGGGAATGCACCTTTTGATCAAGGGAGGCAATTAGATAAAATTGGGAGTCGGTCTGAGGAGTGTAGAATATGCCATCTTACTTTGGAGACCAACCAAGAGGCAAGGGCATCTATTGTGTTGGGTTGTCCCCAAGGATGATCTGGGTGTTGCTCACAAGCAGTGTGTAGAGGCCTAGTTCAAAATCAGGGGTAATAGGTTAGTTTTTTTTCCCAGTGACCATTTTTTTAAAATATCTATATAATGATTTCCTATTGGCTATAACACCGTAGACTCAAATGCACAACTTGATTTTATGTGTGCCTATTCCCCTTGTCGTTGGTTTGATCTTAGATTCCTATCTATGTTACCAGAAACATGACCAGGGGACCTATTTTTCATTTCGTTCCTTTCTTGACACTAAATTAGTGCATTGCTAATCAATTTTGCATATGTAAAATACACCAGGGAAGGTGGGGTTTATGTTTCTTATCTCCATACACAATGGTGCATCCATTCTCCTCTTGTATGCATACAATAATTCCCTGGTGTGGGATTTGACCTCAGGGAAAGAGAAAACTATTGTACAACTATTTGTTAATCTCTATCAATGGTGTTTTCCTAAATTGTAACATTTGTTGCTGTTTCTAGAGGCTGGCAGTCTTGCTTGATGTGTAACATATTATATAAGTAAAAACTCCTCTCCTTTGTGCACTCCTTTGTTACAACTTATTTTACTGGAAGGTGTTATTCTCATTTTGCTACCATCTGAATTCAAATGTCTATCTCATGGATAGGCGATTCTGATATTCATCGTCTTGTTGTTGCTTCAACATTGTTATATATTTGGCCAAAGGCATTGCTTGCACACTGGAGACAGTACTTGTGTGCACCATGTGCCTGAGCACATAATTTAATCAGCAGTAACCTGGAGGGTGGTTATACAAAATTCTAAATTTCTGCCATAATTGTGGTTGAGTTCTTATCGTTATTGAAGGCCATGGTTTCTCATACTAATTAGGTTGAGAATGTAGAGCTGAGTTTTTAATGGGACATTTTATCAGGATATTTCCTTCCACACATCTTTATATCAAAATTTTAGTTCATTATGATCTGCATGGGCAGGTTTCTTTGCATTGAAGGTGAAATTGTCTTTTGCGATTTATCTATGAGAAATTTCATTCGATTGATTTTGATGATATCTTTACATCTCAATTGTCTTTTGTGGCACCCTCCTTTGTTCCATCATTTGGTGGTTTCACACTCTTCTTTACAGTCTCTTTGTCTGCTTACTTTTCAACAACCTTGTCTTATTCTTTGTATATTCCTCCCATCTTTGTTTTTCATTACCTTGAATAAGCTATGCCACCATTGAGAAAACGCTGTAAGTGCCCTCATGTGATCTTTGAACTTAAAAGGTAGTTATCTTTGGAACACACCCTTTATTTTAAAGAAAAGAGGACTTTTATGGAAATCATCAAAATTTATACGAAATATGTTTATTGTGCATTTAACCATCAACCAAGATTCAAGACTAAATCAACCATGGTCATCCTTCTAACTAGTTGCCTTTTTCCATTCTTCTTGCTTGACACTGTAGTCAATTTGTCCTTTTACAAGTACCTTCCAATCTCAACATTATCATCTGGGATTGCTCCAATGATATCTTAGAATTGCTGGTGCCATCAATTTAGGGAGAGCTCAATCTTCTTCCTCTTATGTTCTTTTCCTGCAGCCTTAAGGTTTTCACCTTCACTCTATCCCTCTCATATGTATTCTTTTCAACGTTATTATTACAGTCTTGTAACTCTGTTCAAGTACGACTCAAAATCTAATGGAGAAGAGATTTACAATATCAAGTTTTGAGGGGAAGTAGAGGTGGTTTCTAGTGATGATCAATTCAGCGATGTTATTAATTCACATGGTTGGTAATGCATTCCTGTGACACATTTATGCTATATCTGCTTCTTGTCCCAATTTAAGGTTTCATGCTTTTTCATAGCAAAAGATGAAAACTCCTTGAATAACTTTCTTTATATGTGTATGGATATGCAAGCCTAGCAGTGGTCCATTTCAACACAATATCAAATGACCAATGCAAGAAGATTTCTCCCTTTTTTAATTAGCTATGTGGAAGATATCATTATGTCAACTTCTTGAAGGTACCCACAGGTGGAAGAATAATGTAAGGACTAATATATATGACCGATGATCACTGATGCTGAATTTTTAACCCATACATAGAAGAATCTGGTAAGGACTAATATAAGTGACCGATGATGATTGATGCAGAAGTTTTGTAGATATTTTACAAGCATTGAAGTTTTAGATTGCAGAACATCTCGAAGGGAGTAAGGGCTAGTGTAGGTGAACGATGATGACCTGCAAAACTTTTGTACATATTTTAGAAGCATTCACGTTTTACATCAATTTGTGGGTCGAATTGCATACAGTAGATGAACTTGGGATTTATTTTAAAGGACAAAGATGGATATTTTTTTTTTGGAAATTGATGTATAATATTATTTTAAAATTAAATTAATATTATTATTTTGTGATGCATTTGATAGAAAAACGAACATTGTTTTACGTTCTCTAACATGAACTTGTGTTTAATTGATGAATGTGGACACTGAAAAAAAACAGAGTTGTATTGAATTGTTGGTTAACCAGAGATGCATTTGAGATAAAATGGTAGATTGTGTAACTTTCTCTAACATGGACTTGTCTTTAATTGTTGAAGGTGCACATTAAATAAAAAACAGATTTTCACAACGTTTAAAAGAATTTATTGTACCCAGGTTCAAGATTTACAAGAATGATGTCAAAGTGAAGGAAACTGTTTTCCCCAGCCAGCAAGGCTTGGAAAATTCAGTGAAGCATTATTACAACCTCTAGACATAAATATGCAGTGTTTCTTTGCAACCATCACCATATCATTCACACATTCAGTTGTGAAACACCTATAGACGAAAAAAAAAACGGATTTGATTCATATAGGAAGAGTATTTCCTAGTTTTTTCTATGATTCTTTGTGGCCTCATCGTGTTCCCTTCAAATCTTCATGTCTCCGAGGTCAATTTTTCCCTATTCATGTTTTTGTTTAGCCCTGATGATGATACAAGAAATACTCAACAGAGATATCCTCTACGAATAAGCGTATCAACCTAGTGCACTTGCAATTCCAGATTTGTATACACATTTCAAATCGTTGATTAGTTGTAAACAATTTACAAATACATTCTCATTTTGTTTGATTTTCGCACATGAAACACTCTCAAATTGGTGGGTGCAATGGGTTCATTTCCTGATCTTGAACAATTATATGGCATGGTGCATAGAGAGACAGAGACAGGGCAGATAGAAGTCTACTCACGTAGGATTGGTCATTGTATATGTTTTTTTCAATATATTGGAAGGCCAAGTTTAATTGAATTTTTCAATATCTCTCCCTCTCTCTCTTTTGTACTTGAATCCTTGCAATCTATTCAGGATGCCCAATAAATGAAAAATGTTTTTGCATTACTCTCATGGATAGGTGCTGCTAAATTTTAATGCCATTTTTGGGTATAAAGGGGATGTTGTTTCTTTAAATGGTAACTTCTGCATTTGTTAAAAATTTGACATTGTAGGTTTCTTCTACTAGTAATAGACAAAATCAATCAAATTAACTGTGAAACTAGTTTTTTTGGAAAATTTCAATTTTTTTTTTGGCAAAATTGGAATGTATTTTGTTACGTGCATGAAATATTCACACCCCCACAATACCAAAGCAATGCATAACACTTTAGCTCAATTGCAAGTTGCTTATTAGGCTCCCACATTCTCATTATCATGTGGGTGACAAGTTTCCATATTGTCGCCATGGTTGGGAAGGGTTTGTACACTAAACAATCTATCAATGAAGTTCTAGTGTAATTCCATGCTAGAATATTCACAACCCTTCCATGGGTAAGAGGTTACCCAACCTACATTGGGTGCAAGTCCATCTGCATGCAAAGCCCCAAGATTCTTGTAAACAACTCATTATCGATGAGAATACCCAAAAGCTAGACTTGGTTGCAAGCCCAAACTGTCAGCAATGCCCTTACCTTCTTGAAATGAGCTCAGTAGGTTTCTACATTCTCCTTCTAACTTGTGATGTAAGTACAATAATTTTATTTAAAGGGTATAAAAAACCCAAACAAAATGTCGACGTATCTTTGCACCTTTTAGTGAAAATGCTAGTTTATCGTCAATTAACTTGACGAGTTAATTTTGGTTGTCAATCTTAGCTTTGGAAAAATTATAAATTGACCTTAAGGGTTGAGGCAAAGACACAATTAATGAGCACGAGTTGGAGAGTTTGTGAGAGCGAGTATCTGGGCAGAGAAAGTGAGTTGTGAGGTTGAGCTAGCTATATTGAGACTAAGAGTGAATTGATTAGCAAGGGCGCCGAGTTTGCTTCTGAGAGTGGGGTTGAGTTTGCTTAAGCAAGAGGTTGAGTTCCTTGAGCAACAAGGTGTTTTTTTTCTCAAGGGCCAAGAGGCCAAGTTTTCTCTTGTATGTTGAAGTAAATCAACTGGGTTGTATGTGTTGTTCTTTAAGAAACCAATTTCCTGGCTGTGGGGAAATAATGCTTAAGATATTAATAAATATTATTCACTGTCACTTATTGTTTGTTGTGTTTTCAAATGAAGGACTTGGAAAACTTGGTCTTCAACTCTTAATACATGTATGACTAGAACATTTCAGAATGCCATTTGTTGCTAGATATAAATGATGAATGAAGAAAGTTTGAAGGAGAAGTTAAAGATAATATGCTGATCTTTCACAAAAACTACTATCTTTAACTTAGAGGAACTATGATGATGAGAAATGAATCATAGACAATATGCTGGTCTTTCACATAAACTATTATCTATAACTTAGAAAGGAAATGAGGACTTCAAGTATAGAAGCACTCTTTTAAGGAAGTTTAACTTTATCTACATAAGCAAATAAATACCTGCGACTTCATTACTATACTTGAAAAGAAGAAAACATAGCATGACACATGACAGAGAAGCTTACAAAATTATATGCAACAACTCATGGAAACTTCTTATTCTTTCATTAATCAACGATAATATCAGGAATACAGTGGCCTAGTCTCCGGGTTCCCCAAAATTCCAACCTTTTCTTAGTAAAATTTCCTCCTTTTATACATTGTGAAACAGTTGTTGATTTCTGAAACTGCCCAAACTATCTAACCGCTTTTCTAACTATATGAAGTAAAAACTATTACATAATTTTAGAGAGGGTAAAAGACACCTCAAAGAACATGAAATAACAAGAACATAATTGGATTCAAAAGGGGATGATAAATGCTGGCTTGCTTTGTTGATCTGTTGCCGAATTCCTCTGTAAATGCCCTAATGATGCTTAATTCATTTGAGCCGTAGTGAAATGCGTTTAGTTTGTATATTCCTGGGCTTACATGGGCATTCTGATTGGCCAAAATGCCAAAAAACATATCAGATTGTCTTCCTCTTCAGCTTTGGCTCTAACCCTGATTTTCCACATTACACAACGAAATTAACGCGAACTTCTAATTACTCTGGAACTCAAAAGAGTAAATCCTGCTTTATAAACCTGTCGAATCCGCCCGTACAACGCTCCGTTGACTTCCGCCGCAAATCACAATGGACTCTTTTCAGTGGTGCATTAACGTAATGTTGGACTTACACATAATTCCTTCGTATCCGTGCTTTTCTATTATTTATCTTTTATAATAGAAATATGCCATAAAACATGCTTTTTTGCTTTTAATATGGGCTCCACACAATCACTGAGGCATACCTTTCCGCCAATATATCACCACCGTAGATCTGCGCTTTCCATATCGGACGGCCTATAAATATTTCGGGTGGGACATAAGCCCGAAGAATATCCGCCTGAAATGGGCGGTTTTCTCTCTCCACCCAGCTGCTATGTGTTGAACAATAAGTGGAATCGGGTGAGTTCCACTAAAACCATTTACCGCTTTTTGTTCCGCCCAAAAACCTGCCTTATAACTTGAAATATGCCTTGCAGACCCGCCCGGGCTTTTAAATATAACATATATATGCTTTGAGTCCAGCCTTTCTATTATAATCCTTTATAATAGAAATATATATAAAACTGCGTAAACAAATATATATGAAGGGCCTTTGATATATTAATAAAAACCTTTATAACCCGCGATAAGATGGACGCGCTGAGTTATAAAATATAGCATATAAACTTATCGGGTCCGGAATCCCCATCGCTCATCGCAATCAACGCTTTTCACACACACACACACACACACACACACACACACACAATATGTTATGCGATATGACGGACCCGCTGCAACTATAAAACATAATATATATTATTTAGGGTGCAGTCCGTCATCGATCATCACAGTGGGAAATCGGTGAATGAACCAACATATGTGATCAGTGCTTTACGGACCCTCCGGGCTTTTCAATATAACATAGATATGTTTCGAGTCCGCCATCATAAATCGCAATTGGCAGATAGATATGTTTCGAGTCCGCCATCATAAATCACAATTGGCGGATCTATATGCATATATATAACTGTGGACCCATCGAACTTTATAAGACACAACTTATAGTATTTCAGGTCCGGTGTTAACTCTTTAAGACTTGTTTCCTTTGTAAATCCGATATATTTCTTTATTTCAATATGCACATATATATATCGGTTATGGCTTCATTTATGTTGCGATTTAACTTTATCACATGGGCCATTTCATTTATACTTGTTCCTTTTGCGATTTTGATGTATTATAACGAATAAATACCTCATTACTTTTAGACTTTGCGGAGTAGACAATATATAGGGCTTCTTTGAGGTTGAACCCCCTTAATGATTTTAGGCCACACATTGTGATAAAAATGAATAATGAGCTTAAACCCATATAAGCTACAACATCTGGCTCCCGCTGGGGATAGTGCTTTTGTCCCTGAAGCACTATGAATCGCAAATCAATGCTTTATCCATTAGGCATGAAGTCATATATTGCTTCGCTAAGTCTTCGCTGTGTGAAAACCTGTACAGTGAACCCACACCAATATTTGCAGTGATTAGATGCTTGCGCTTTGATAACAAAATATTAAGAATCACAGATCAATAGCCTTAGTTGGGCATGGAGTCAAAAACTGTGAAAACCCTAAAATCTGACAATTGAAACCTAACAGTCTTGAAGTCTGACACCTCTGCAAACAGTTTCCAACTGGGAAAGTCCCCCTTATTCATCAACTAATAATTGCACTAAAGAACTACAACTCGAAACCAAATGCTTAACACTTGAGCTTATTTATGTACAAGTCCCTACATATGTACATGACTGACTTCAATAAGGTGAAGTCAATCTTCCAATGATACCAGATAAGCATTTGAGTGCATAATCTAGAATCATTCTGCCAGTTAATCTTGAAAAAATAATTCATTTTGAATTTCTCCCGAGTTCCAATGTTGTGATCCTGAATGTGTTCATCCTGTGAAACCTTCCCTGAGTCAACAACCACATCATTGGGGTTAGAAAGCCTTTCAAGAGGAGCAAGTCCCTTTGGAAAAATATTAACCTTCAATTGAAAAATCTTCAGATTAGCTATTGAATCTTTTGAACCATTGATTTTTGGAATGTCTATTGTTTCTTCTTTATCCTGATCAATTTCTATGCCTTGAAACTCCTCAGCTATAGTAAATTTTTTTTAATCTGCTGATCATCTTCAAAAGCTTGCCAATTTTTAACATTTTCAGGAACAGAGGGTTTGTGTCTCATCCCTACCTCATATCTTAGTCTTGGATTAATAGGATGCTTGAAAATACTAACAGACACATCCAATGAATCTGCTAATCTGTTCTCATCTCTTGGAATGAATTGAATGTTAAAAGCTTAAAAAAAGTTCTCAATCAAATCCCATACCTCATTTCTGTATGCCCTAAGCCTAGGGTGTTTTTTTTGGCAGTGATATTTTATTTGCTTAATGATCAGATCCAAATCTCCAAAAGCAGAAATTGACTTAACTCCCATCTGTTTAGCTGTTTGTAGAGCAATAATCAAGGACTCATATTCGGCCACATTGTTTGTTGCCTCGAACTCTAATTTGAAAGAAAAAGGGAACATATTCCCTCCATATGCAATTAGAAGAAAACCAACACCTGTTCCTTCTTTGGAATAAGCTCCATCAAAAAAACATTTCCACACTCCTTCAGTTTGCAACTCTGTAATTGCATTGGCTGAAGCAAGCTGCTTCTGATTATCTTCAACCAGCTCTGCATTATCATGCAGTGTGAAACAAGCAAAGTCATCCTTCTCCTAACTATATACAGGTGAATTACTTGCTCCATTTATTGTCGTTGTTTTTACAAATCTAGTTTCTCTATACAATCTCCTCTCTACCTCACCAAAAATTGGTATAACAACATATGTAAAATCCACTTTCAAAGCACCACCCAATTTAGCCCCCCAGGACCTAGATAGAAGCATTCCAAATCTATCAGGGATATTTGCTACTACTACATCCATGACCAAGCTTCTCATTGGAATTTGGGCTAGTGATACTACCAGATCCTTAATAACCCCCAGACACCTGACTTTGCTCGAATCAAAAGAATACAAGTCCCCATAGGGTTTGGTAACTTGTAGATCTAGTTGCTTCATTACTGACAAAGACATAATATTGTGTGAAGCTCCCAAATCAAACATACAATTATGTAAGAGGAAGTCATGGACCAATAAGGAAATATAAAAAGGAGGTATTGAAGGGTCTACTTCCTCCACATGTGGACCAAAAACCACTACTAGTTTGTCTTCCTTTTCCAACTCCTTAGTAAGACTAAACAAGTGACCTTGTTTAGCAGTCCTTTCATTCTCATCTTCACCTTTCTTCATGACTAGAATTACTTGAGGAATTGAAACAAGTTTCTCCAAAGGAATTTTTCCAGTTTGATCTTGAGAAGACTCACCTTGAAGTATTTGTGTCTTGCCATTTGCATTCTGTTGCTGCTTTCCTTTATTCACTTGTTTTGCAGACTGAGATTCTTGTGGAGTCGCCTTTGGTGAGGAAGTTGAAACTTGCTGCTCACTTTCATTTTCTTGATTTCTTGATCTCTTCCTCGATCTTAAGTCATATTTCTTATGTAGTTCAGCCTGCATAAAATCAGAGAATTGCTTGCAATATTCATCAATTTTATCATGAATGGCATATGTTTCATCATATTCATACTCTTCTTCTTCGATACCAAGTTCATCTTCATCCACTGCATATAATGTAAAAATTTGATCTTCAGGATGCTCTTGTTTTTCAACAGGACTTGCCTCTATATATAATGGTGCTTGAATTTGATCTTGATCTTTTCTTTCCTTTTGCAAGATTTGCAAAGGTTGTCTTCTGAATTGGGGATTAAAGTTCTTATTATACTGTGTTTGTCTTTGAGAGTTCTTATTCTCTAACTCTAACCTATTTAACTTATCTGACATAGTTTTAATTACATTACACATATCCTCCAATGATTGACTTTGAGAGGATTCTATCTTTGCCTTTCCCTTGTCTTGGGTAGGCTGTGTTTATGGTGCTTTTCCTGTAGCCACCAGATTTGCTTCTATTTCTAAAGCATCTGTTTGGATTTGATCAAGGGTTGAAGCTCTTTTTTCCCTTAATGTGAATCCAAAATTTGATTCAAAAGCCCCTGCAAAAGTTATTTTTGCACCAGTAGGAGGAGGCTTAATCTTTGTTGGGAGACTATTATACAATTTGTTAAATCTTCTGACAAATTCGGCCACAGTTTCATCAGACTTCTTCTTTATGGCATTAAACTCTATTAATGAATACCCATGGTCTCTTTTTTCTCCCCATCTCTGAATAAACACACGTTCCATCTCTTCCCAAGAAGGAATGGTATTATTGGGAAGACCTTTGAACCATTTCCTTACTTCTCCATCCAAGCACTGAACAAAGAGTCTTAGAACAACATCTAAATATTCAACATTTAGGCTTTCTGCAAAATTACAAAATACTACTACATGATTCTCTGCTGTTTGTTCATCTTCTTCTGAAACACGTGGAAGAGTTTTAAGGTAATTCTGTGGCATTTGATTGAAAGGTTGTGGTAGTTGAAGAGGTGCATACCTATTCACTAAGAATGCAGGTGTTGGCATGTTTACTGAACTTTGATTACCACCAGATGTGGAACTTGATTGAGAAGTAAATGGAAGGTGCAAAGGAGGTAATGTGGTTATTGGTTGAGGTTGAATAATTACAACAGGTAAATGAAAAGTAACAGACTCAAAAGATTGGTCTTGACAGTTAGGTTCCTGAAATGAAGATAATGAAAAATATGACTCTCTATCAGATAAATGTTCAAGTGAATTGCTGCTTGATGTAGACAATGCAGGAATTGGTGTAATTGGAATCTTAGGCCTTCAAACCCTCGTAGAAAATAGCCTTTCAGGATCTGAAAGAGCTTGAACCTTTTGTTGTGAAGTGTCTGATCTTGTATGGGGTCTTCTTAAAGCCATAATTATTACTTTGATTCAAAACAACCAAATATTTCCTCCTTACTGATCAACCAGAGGAAAATATTGAAAACCCAGGGAAAAGTCTTTTTGTCTTCTCTCACCGGCAGCGACGCCAATTAATGTTCTTCCTTAAGAAACCAATTTCCTGGCTGTGGGGAAATTGTGCTTAAGATGTTAATAAATACTATTTACTGTCACTTATTGTTTGTTGTGTTCTCAAATGAAGGCCTTGAAAAACTTGGTCTTTAACTCTTAATACATGTATGACCAGAACATCTCAGAATGCCATTTGTTGCTAGATATAAATGATGAATGAAAAAAGTTTGAAGGAGAAGTTAAAGATAATATGCTGATCTTTTACAAAAACTACTATCTATAACTTAGAGGAACTATGATGATGAGAACTGAATCATAGAAAATATGTTGGTCTTTCACAGAAACTATTATCTATAACTTAGAAAGGAAATGAGGACTTCAAGTATAGGAGCGCTCTTTTAAAGAAGTTTAACTTTATCTACATAAACAAATAAATACCTGCAGCTTCATTACTGTACTTGAAAATAAGAAAACATAGCATGACACATGACAGAGAAGCTTACAAAATTATATGCAACAACTCATGGAAACTTCTGATTCTTTCATTAATCAACGATGATATCAGGAATACAGTGGCCTAGTCTCCGGGTTCTCCAAAATTCCAACCCTTTCTTAGTAAAATTTCCTCCTTTTATATATTGTGAAACAATTGTTGATTTCTGAAACTGCTCAAACTATCTAACTGCTTTTTCTAACTATATGGAGTAAAAAATATTACATAATTTTAGAGAGGGTAGTAGACACCTCAAAGAACATGAAATAACAAGAACATAACTGGATTCAGAAGGGGATGATAACTGCTGGCTTTCTCTGTTGATCTACTACCGAATTCCTCTGTAAATGCCCTAATGATGCTTAATTCATTTGAGACGTAGCGAAACACGTTTAGTTTGTATAATCCTGGGGTTACATGGGCATTTTGATTGGCCAAAATGCCAAGAAACATATCGGATTGTCTTCCTCTTCAACGTCGGCTATAACCCTGGTTTTCCACATTACACAACGAAATTAACGCGAACTTCTGATTAATCCGGGATTCAAAAGAGTAAATCCTGCTTTATAAACCTGTCAAATCTGCTGGTACAATGCTCCGTTGACTTTCTCCGCAAATCACAATCGACCCTTTCCAGTGGTGCATTAACGTAATGTTAGACTCACGCATAATTCCTTCGTATACACGCTTTTCTATTATATACCTTTTATAATAGAAATATGCCATAAAACATGCTTTTTCGCTTTTAATACAGGCTCCACACAATTACTGAGGCATACCTTTCCGCTAATATATCACCACCATAGATTTGCACTTTCCATATTGGATGGCCTACAAAGATTTTGGGTGGGACATAAGCCCAGAGAATATATGCTCGAAATGGGCAGTTTTCTCTCTCCACCCAGCTGCTACGTGTTGAACAATAAGTGGAATCGGGTGAGTTCCACTAAAACCATTTACCGCTTTTTGTTCCGCCTGAAAACCTGCCTTATAACTTGAAATCTGCCTTTTAATACGCCTTGCAGACCCGCCAGGGCTTTTAAATATAACATATATATGCTTTGAGTCCGGCCTTTCTATTATAATCCTTTATAATAGAAATATATATAAAACTGCGTAAACAAATATATATGAAGGGCCTTTGATATATTAATAAAAACCTTTATAACCCATGATAAGACGGACGCGCTGAGTTATAAAATATAGCATATAAACTTATCGGGTCCGGAATCCCCATCGCTCATCGCAATCGGCGCTTTCCATATATATATATATATATATATATATATAATATGTTATGCGATATGATGGACCCGCCGCAACTATAAAACATAATATATATTATATCGGGTCCGGTCCGCCATCGCTCATCGCAATCGACAATCGGTGAATGAACCAACATATGTATTCAGTGCTTTACGGACCCGTCGGGCTTTTAAATATAACATAGATATGTTTCGGGTCTGCCATCATAAATCGCAATCGGCGGATCTATATACATATATATAACTACGGACCCGTCGAACTTTATAAGACACAACTTATAGTATTTCGGGTCCAGTGTTAACTCTTTAAGACTTGTTTCCTTTGTAAATCCGATATATTTCTTTATTTCAATATGCACACACACACACACACACACACACACACACACACACATATATATATATATCGGTTATGGATTCATTTATGTTGCGATTTAACTTTATCACATGGGCCATTTCTTTTATACTTGTTCCTTTTGCGATTTTGATGTATTATAACGAATATATACCTCATTACTTTTTAGACTATGCGGAGTAGACAATATATAGGGCTTCTTTGAGGTTGAATTCCCTTAAAAACTACTCCCTAGTGTTCCAAGAGTGATCGGGGAGCAATCAAGGAAAGTCGCTCCTAGATTGCTCATGAAGCGATTTTAACACTTAGAGAGTGAATTCGGGAGCGATGCTCCCTCTCACTCCCCAAACCAAAAAAAGGCTCCCGACCCCCTTTGCTCACGCACAGCCCACGATGGGAAAAGTTAGTTTTGAAGGGAAATGGGAGGGCCAAGGGGAATAAAAGGCCTCCTCCCCTCCCACTTAATATCATTTTATGAGTTTGTGAGATAGATTAAGAGCGTTTGAGCCTTAAGGAGGCAATTTGAGAAGATTGAGAACATAAGATTGTAGGAGCTTGCAAGGGAGATTATAGGTTGCCATTTGCGAGAGCTTGGGAGATTGAAGGTTGTCATTTGTGAGCAATTGGGAGATTGTGTTCAAATTTCTACGCCTAACCGGTTATAAATTCTTCCTACACTATCTGGTTTATTTCACCTACTTGTTTAATTTCTTAACAAGTTATTTAACCATATAAATATTGAAAATAAACACCAATGTAGTCTCAACCATCTACAGATCATCAACTGAAAGAATAGACAAACACACAAAGGACACCGTTATTTTTGGACAATCGTCCCCACAAAAAACCCAACTTGGGAAAATTGGTGCGCAATTCTAAGGGTTTTATCATTAAGCAGCTTTCTTGAGTACAACTAGGTGCCAAATTGGCTCACCTGACACAACCCTAGGCTACCTCAGCTAGCCTAGTCTTTTGCCCTTCACCATTTTGTTGCCTCAGGAAATAGGTTGCTACCTTCGCTGCCTCAGGAATTTAGGTTGTTGCTTTAGACAAGTAATCTTCAACTCCTCGATGCCTTAGAAAAAGAAGTATCTAGCCCTCTTTTCCTCAAAAAAATGGGTCCCAACCCTTTGTTGCCGCAAAAGGGAACCTTCAACTCCTCACTGCCTCAGAAAGGAAGTCTCTAGTCCTTGCTATCTCAAGAAAATGAGTCCCAACCCTTTACTGCCACAGAGTGAGAAGCCCAATCTCATCCCTGCCTCAGAAAGTACTTTCCCAACCCTTCGCTTACATCAAAATATGGTTTTTTTGCCTCAAAATGATTAGTCCAACCCTTGCTGCCTCAAAAAACTGAGATTCTAGCCTTCACTTTGACTGAAAATGATGATCCTCCAATCAAAATTTGGTCATCTAGCCAAAAATATAGAAGGATTGGATAAGGTGGAATCTTTCATCATGAAAACCAATCAGAAAAGGGGTCTTAAAATCCTTCAATAGCCTCAACCCAAAATAAAAAGAGAATAATAATCCATGATTATCATAATGACTCTCCTTCCTCCCTTTTATAGATTCTCTTTGGGGCTTTTCCCTCTTAAATTCAAATTTGAGTGGCTTGCAAGTTTCCTTCCTTTTGCCCTAATTTAATTTTTATTATCTAAGGTTACCTAAGTAAAATTAAATAATATTCTCCCCTTTTTAAATCACTGTGGCCTATGGGTTTAAATAGGCTACTATGTACTTTCTTGGGTAATTAATTTGAAGAGGATATTACAAATGGCCATCTCAAAGTTTTTGAGTGTATCCTTGTGTATTTGTCAACTACCCAAAATATATTGAAGGGTATAGATTACATAATCGAGACACACTAGTTAATCCTCAGTGAGAGTTCGATTTGATGAGAATTCACCTCAACATATTGGGGTTTCATATGATTTTCCTTCTTTTGATTATGACTTCTTTAGCTCATGATTATTCTCTTAAAGAAAAATGTAATGAATTTCTTCTACTACTTCCTAATTTGGGTCAAAGAAGAAGTAGGTCTTGTCTTCAAAGAACTCCTCAAGCATGTATGACCAATTCATATCTAAAAGATTTTGATGAGGCCCATGGTATTGTAGAGTGGGACACAACTAAGGAAGACGAGTATTTTTCCATTGTTGAAAAACAAGACTTGGGACTTGGTCCCCCCCCTAAAAGGTAGAAAATCGGTCTGTGGAGATGGGTATATTGAACCAATGTTACTAGAGTTTGACCAGAATTGGTTGAACTAGCCAGTCCAATCATTTTTCAGCCCCAAACCAATCCAATATGTGGAATGAAATTGAAAATGGCTAGTTCGGTACCAAATTGACGATTTCCAGTTTCATTCCATTGCGACCAAATTGATATAAAACGAAATCAACCATTTTCGCCAATCCGGTTGTATTGGTACCACACTGTCTAGAATGCACTCAAACCCCCAATAATTATTTAAAAAAATAATTTAATAGTTGTTTGGGATGGCCCACCTGTAAGGTAACCCTAAGCACCCTGAAAATTTATTTAAATCCACCTCCAAGGTAACCCTAGCCCCCCCGAAAAGTTATTTAAACAACAACCCCCAAACCCTCTATTTCACTTGCATTATTCACTTGAGCTTCTTGAAATTCTTGAGTGCATGTGGAGAGATATTTACAGGGTTGTTTTGGGGGGGTTCTTGGATAGATTTGGATAGTTGGGTGAGGGGTTGAGTTGGAGAGTTTTTGGGTTGAATTTCTTAAGGGGATTTGGAGTTGATTCAAGGCCTTTTTTTTACAAAGATATATGATTTTTTTTTTCAGTTGTTTTGGAGGTGATTGAAGGGGAAATTTTTAGATTTTGGAGGGTTTTTAGAGAGCTATTTTTTTGTTGTATGGAGCTGCTCTTCTTCTCAACATTTGGAAGGATTCATAAGGTATGCCAAGGCATCTATTCTTCTACTTTTCTCTAAAAAATTTCTATTTTTTACTAGAAATTAAGAAATCATAACGTTTTGTCTGCATATTATTTTTGTTTTTATAAAAATTGTTAAATTTTATGCAAAACCAACACCTGATATTTAATTGAAAGTAATTAATTACCAAAGAAATTAAGAGTGAGATTCCTAAATAAAATATTTAGCGGAAGTAAAAAAGTAATTAATTACCAAAGAAATTAAGAGTGAGATTCCTAAATAAAATATTTAGCGGAAGTAAAATTACTCGATCTGAATCACAATGAGACAAATTTATGCCTCTCAACCCAAGGTTTCATATATAAACTGAATAAATTTAAAAGGTATGATCCTCTATGAAACATCTTGTCAATGTCTTCCACATTGTTGAAAATGACAGTGAAAAATTTTGAGCCTGACATCAATTATATGTCCCCTTTTAATTGCAAGTACTTCTAAATCCACCTTGTTAACAATCTTTTCAATGGCCAAGTGCCTATATATTTGCAAATTAATGTGTGGTCTTTCATGTACGATATATTTTCCCAAACTTTCTTTGAGATCATCTTAAACAATGTGGTTTTGGATGTCTGTGGAAGACATGATCTAATGTTTTTTTGCCTCTTTCCCTTATTAATTGACTGATTCAGGGATGACTTTTTCTTTCCCCCTCTTTTTTAGCTACTTACAATGCTGGACCAAAATTGGCATTCATGTGTGTTTCAAAGCCATTTGGTTTATGAGTTGTTTGTCTCACCTCCCTTCCCACTACCACGTTTATGTAAGAAGGCCCTCCCCCACCTTTGTCGCAAGGGAAAGCGGTCAAAAGTTGTATTTGAACCAAGATTCCTACCTTAGGTTACTAGCTCAAAATCAAATCCATACTCCTATAAAAATATAATCTATTTTTAATTCATAAATACCACCCAATATTAAATTATTTTGGCTTCTATACTTGTTAACTTGTAAAAAATCGATATCATAGAAGGAGTAAAATACTCTAAGAAATCTTTTTAAGTGTGTATCCGTTGAAGTTAGTACATGTCACCTACAAAATATAATGTTTTAAGACAAAAAGTGAGACAAACAATAACTACCAAAATAGTGAATCGTTACCTTTTTCATTTTTATTACTGAATAAAAATAGTATAAGATGATAAAGTAGTAAACGTAATATTTATGGTTTATCGTGCCAAAAAAATTATTAAGTAAAATACAATTCTAATGTAAATCAAAAAGTAGTTGACGAGAAGAACGCTAAGTCAGTTCAAACTCTGGTGGGCGCATTTAATGATTAGGTTGAAAAGGTGAGGACATGATGAGTTTTGCAAAATAATAAACGTGATGCGACTTCTTCGTCATAACAGGTGTCACTCCAAGGTCCAAGATTTAGTTGAAACCGTTAAGAGTCGGCTTCCTCTTGATTCCAATTTAGCCATCCACGTGATTGACGTGACTTTTGGTTGTAATTGATCGAGATATTTATATTCTTTTTAATTAAAAACTGAAAAATTATTAAACAACTTTCACGTGTCCCCATTTTAATTGGACAAGTTGCCACACTCACTTCTGATCAAGTTAGAACGGTGCATCGACTTTGTCTATTATCGATAAAGGATTGGACTATATATAACATGCCGTCACTCTAAGGTCCACCATTTATCAATATTTATGAGTAGGTAAGCAGTGATGTCACATCCAAGTCCCAAAAATGTAAGTGTTCAGGAAATCACCAGGCAAGGCGCATTAACCATCGCGAGCCTCATTGGAGTTGTCTATGATGCGATTTTTTTGGAGATTTTGGTAACGGAATCTGGCTGAAGAAATTGAGGTTAAATCTTGATTTGTTGCAGTTAAAATGGTTTTTTAATTTTATATTTGGATTCAGCACTCTGGAAAATCCCAGGGAGGCTTTGATTGTGCAAAAACTAGCTATCAAACTTGCGATTCCAATAAATTGCTGCCAGATTTTGACCAGAAAAACCCACCAGAAAGACTTCCAAAAAATCGCATTATAGACAACTGCGATTCAAACAGTTCCGAAAGAAATGAAAGAAGTGAATTAGAGATGAATAGTCACTTTTTTTGTTGTTGTTATAAATATACCCTCATTAGTCATGTAAAGAGCTTTTGGAGCTTTTGGACGGCCTTTTGGGTTAGGATCAGAAACTTGAGAGAAGAGGGTTGTGTGGACTTGCAAAACTCGACATGAGAGGGTGTAAAAATATTAAAATAGAGGAAGTGAAAGGTGTCGAAACTTTTGAGGAAATTTCGTACCTTAAACGCATCTCAGCTTTGGCCCCAATAGATGACCGAGTGCACAAATGATTTTGGTAATTATGATCATGATATATATGAGTATTATGATAATGATTATTTTGTTGAAAACAAATTGTTCCGGTTTTGTCGGGATTGAAAATATGAGTATTATGATGATGATTATTTTGTTGAAAACAAATTGTTCCGGTTTTGTCGGGATTGAAAAGATGAAAAAAAAATTTGTAATATAATATTTGGCTACTTCCATTATGAATCATGATGATTTAAAAATGTATTTGGTATTCCTGAACTGCCGTACAAAACATCAACTCCCGGTAAAACTGCGGTTAACTTTCTTTCCACCTAATATAACCTTTTGCAAACGATGGTCGATAGATATCTCAATAAGCCTAACAAAACATGCTAAGCAAAATAAACCAATAAACCTATTGGCTTCTATTACAACCACACTAGGACGTCACCAGCTCTCGGACAACCGTGGTAATTGCCTTCCCTTGGGACGGCGTGGTAAGGCAAAGGCAAATTGTTTTGGTTTTTTACATTTTTTTTATCCCATTTTGATAGGCAGGTTTATTTTCACAAAAAAAAATAAAAAAAATTTAATTTAATTATTAGATATAAGATAGATGGTAAAGATTTAATTTATTAGAATAATTATAGTAGTATTCATATTTATTTTTAAGTTAGTTATGATGTTTTAATTAATTTATTTTAAATTAATTAATTAAAATAAATGTTATATGAACACATGTCATATTGGCATGTGATATTAATAAGCATTAGTATTGGGCTATAATGTTTGTAATAAACTATTTATAAATTAAGATTTTCTATGGTAATGTAGGTGAATTTGATTAATTACAAAGAGTATTACATGTTTTTAAAAATATAAACGTATTTAATTCATAGTATAATTATTTTTATAATTAATCATAACAATAATTTAAAATAAAATTACCACTTAATTACTTATTATGATTTTAGTTGAAGTATCCATGAGGTTAGAAAACTCATGAGGTTAGAAAACTTAAGACTTAATGCATGTTTGTACAATATGAGACCTTAGAATTTCTGAAACGGAACCTGGGAACTGAGGTTGTTTCCCTTCCAAAGACGACAGATCGCTAAATCTATGGCACAGCCGTAGAGCTTCTACAATATGCTACAGATGTCACAACCTCTCCTTCGGTGACTTTCCTAAGATAAATCTGTAGAAAGCACCACAAAATAACAACTTACTCATGTTTTTATTTTGAAGGTTCAAAATTGCTCAGAACCTCTGAACTGTTCTTTCCGTTTAAAGCAAATTAAATGGAATCTCTATATGTCTTGCTAAGAACATCAACAGTTACACGAACGATGTGCTCTAAAGCCGATTTAATCACCAAAAAAGTTGGCAAAAAAACATTTTAAGAAGCGAATTCCACAGGCACGAAACTTACCTCAAATGCGGCCTCCGCTTACTGAAAGAATACAAGGTGAAACTAGAAACAAAAAAAAATATTATCTCCAAATGATTGCATTGTTAAAGTATTGATACAATTATATTTATCTGGAACATTATAGTATTGATACAATTATATTTATCTGGAACATTATAGCACAATAATAAAGTGGTTAAAATTTGTTAATTTTTTGTTTTCATTTTTCACTTTTAAAAATAAAATTAATGGTACTAGATGCCAAAGAAAAAATAATGACTAATATATTTATTATTGTTAAATATGATAAAGTTAGATGTGAAAGAAAAAATAATTAATGGTACTAGATGCCAAAGAAAAAATAATGACTAATATATTTATTATTGTTAAATATGATAAAGTTAGATGTGAAAGAAAAAATAATGACTAACATATTTATTATTGTTAAATATGATAAAGTTATAATTGAGAAAAGTAGATTATGGTTAACAAATAATTGACTACAGGGTGTTTATAGTTGTTTATGGTTGTTTACCTTAAACTAAAGTTGAATGTGCTAGATTATAATTTGACTATGCAATGAGCATGTTTCACCATGTCATCTATGGTTGATTGCGATTGACCATGGTTTACTAGGTTGAGCATGGGTGAAAATGGTTGACTATGGTTGTTCATGGATAAATTTAGCAAGCTATATTGACCATGGTTAACAATGATGAGTATCACTGACCATGATTCAACCATTTTTCCCATGGTTTACTGGTTGATTACAGTGAAATATGATCAACTTATGGTTGTAATTTTTTTAACTATTATTGACTATAGATTGGCCACAATTAATGCTTTTGTTTTGGGCACCTTTAGCAACATAAATACCCTATATTGGTGATATTACATACTCCCAATCTCACTCTTCTAATTTATGAATTTTCTTGTAATAAAATATTTGGTAAAATAATGATTCTTTGTTGTTTAAAATGCATCTTCAAATCCATAAATGAATTCAATATTACCAATTTTACCAAAAACATTGAACATAAAATAAGTTGAAATGACAACCACTTTATTCTATTAATAGTAGGAAAACAATACATGTCATTACATGTCAATATAGTTAAGAATGAAGCCCTTGGCAAGGCATGCATGGTTGCTCATTAAATTGGTAGACTAAAACACTAAAGCACCCTTATGAACCCTAGATGGATCCACGAAGGAGATTTCACCACAGGGTTTTCCTCAAGCACCATTATGAACCCTAGATGGATCCACCAAGGAGATTTCACCATAGGGTTTTCCTCCCGAAATCAAGACGGAATTGGCCACACCAAGTTCTCAACAAAGCATCAATATGAGAAATAAATCCAGGATGACCCAAATACCTTGCTCCTCTCCCCTTTTAAAGACTTGATGGACTCTCTCTCCAATCTTCTAGAAGCATGTATTTTATTGTTTTTTAATACCATAGACAAACACCATGAGAAAATACAACATAGCATCCATAAAAAAAAAATGAATATTACATCATGACTTATGAATCCAAACATCTATAAATTTGCAGATTAATGTGGAGCCTTTCATGTATTATATCTTTTCCTCAACTTTCTGTGAGATGATTTCCAAGATTGAGGCTTTTGGATGTATGTACAAAACATGATCTAATATTTGTTGCCTCTCCCCTATTAATAGAGGGATTTAAGGGCTATTTTTTTTCATCTTCCTTTTTCCTTTTTAATTACTTGAAATGTTGGACCAAAATTGACATTCTTATTTATTTCAAAGCCATTTGGTTCAAAGCCTTTTGTTACTAGCAAATTTTAAAAAAACACCTCCCCACCTCTGCCCACATGACACAACCATAAAAAAAAAAAACATTTGAACCAAAATTCCACAGCTAGATTACCAACGCAAGATTAAAATCATACCTATCTAAAAATATAATCTATTTTTAATTCGTAAATATCCGAATGTATAAGATATTAGATTATTTTTAATTCGTAAATACCCGAATATATAAGATATTAGATTATTTCTAATTTAGTATTTATTAGACTTAAAATAAAAAAAATCCATAAAATACTTCTTTAATAAAAAAAAATCTTTATAAGTGTGTATCCATTTGAAGTTAGTAAATGCCACCTTCAAAGTCAAAAAGAGAAACAAACAGTAACTACCAAAATATTGAATCACTACCTTTTCATCTGCATCAAGCAAATGCAAACTTTAGTGGACGCATTTTCTTGATTAGGTTGGAACGGTGAAGAGTTGGGTTAAAGTAATTAAATGCATGGAAATTGTGAAGCAAATGCATGGAAATCGTCAAGCAAATGCAAACTCTGTTGGGGGGAGATTTTAAAAAGGTGAAAATAGTGAATAATCTACTCATCCTGGATTCCAAGATCTGGTGGAAACCGTGAAGAGCCCGCTTACTCTCGATTTAATTTAGCCATCCAATTGATTGCAGTGATTTTTGGTTCTAATTGATTGGGATATTTTTTTATTTTATTTTTTTAATTTCTACCAACATCACATCACAAACTCGTTTACACAACAGTTTTCTGGCCGGAATCTTATTGAAAAAAAATCAAAGTTGGAATTTCTAAATTTTCTAGCAGATTATCACGAAATTTCCATTATTTTCGAAACTAATTTGCGGGATTTTTTCAAAGTATACTCTACCTATCAACTCACTTCCTTTACCAAGATTAAGTTAGAACGGTGGATCGGCTTTGTGTATTATCGATCAAGTCTTGGACTATAGATACGGGATGCAGCTTCTTCGTCATAACATGGTGTCACTCAAGGTCCACCATTTATCAATCTTTATGGGTAGGTAAGCTAGTGACTTCAATACATGTCACATACAAGTCCAAAAAATAAGTAGGGAGGAAATCACCGAGCAAGGCGCACTCTCTAGTGTGGGGATTTTTTTGCTTAGTGCTGTCTGCCTGCGGGTAATTTTACCGAATAAACCTTCTGGCTGCTTGTGCGTATTTGTGTCATTCTGATTCTTGGTTCATTCTTATTTATGTCATTCCGACTCCACCAAATTCCAAATCCAATTCCCATGGCAGATCAACTAGCCACCCATTGTCAAAACGCTGCCGCTGCTTCTTCCTTCACGCCCCCTTTTTCTGCATCCACTTCTTATCACCATTACCAGGTTTTTATTAACCATCGCGGGCCTGATGTGAAAAACACCTTCGCCACCAGTCTGTACCGTCGCCTCATTTCCCACGGATTGCAAGTCTTCCTCGACAAGCCCGAACTGCAGGCTGGACACAATATTACATCTCAGATAGAAGCTGCGGTTCGAGTAGCCTCTGTCCATATAGCCATTTTATCTGCGACCTATGCCGAATCCAGGTGGTGCCTGGACGAGCTTGTCCTCATGGTGGAGTCCAAAGCCATTATTCTTCCGGTCTTCTATAAAGTGAAGCCCTCGGAGGTCAGGTGGACGGGCAAAGATAAAGATGGACCGTACGCTAAAGCCCTACGTATCCACGAAGATAAGCAGCGGTACGACTTGCAGACTATCCAGACTTGGCGAAACGCCCTTCATCATGTCGCGAATATAAGCGGCTTTGAACTGCAGGAGGGTAATGGGTAAGGATATCCACTGTCTCGATCCATATTAGTTCTAAATCTGTTGCATTGAATCATACATCACATCTCAAGTATGCTTTTGTCATTACTTACTTTACTGTCTTAATTAATATTCAGGGACGAGGGCGAAGAGAGACTCTTGGAGGAGCACGAAGAAGAGCTGTTGGAGAAGGTCGTGCAAGCCGTGTTGAAAAATGTTGCAATGCCATTGGATGTGGCAAAATATCCAACTGGTTTGGCGGAAAAGTTACAAGACCTTGAAGGGACACTGCGACTGCATCAGGACGACCATGTGGAGGTCAAGGTTGTGGGCATTGTGGGCATCGGTGGAATTGGAAAGACGACGCTGGCCAAAGAACTTTTCAATCGTAAGAGGTCAGATTATGATAGATCCTGCTTTCTATTTGATGTGAGGGAAAATGCAAATAGAATGTCTCTAAATAATTTACAAAGCAAACTCATTAAGGACTTGAAGGATGGAGATATCAAAATTGAGAGGTGGGAAGAAGGTGTGGAGATACTTAAAAAGAATCTCTCAGCTTGTGAGGCACTCATAATATTAGATGATGTAAGTCATGTGGATCAACTGGATCCTTTCTTGCCAATTAAGCATGTCCTTCACCCCAAGAGCTTGATTTTGGTTACGTCTAGGGACAAGCATATCCTTAGAAGTGCAGGAATTGCAGAGTCGTCAATTTATCAGTTACCAGGCCTCAATATAGCACACTCCCAAGAGCTGTTTTGCTTGCATGCCTTTTTCCAGCCATATCCACTACCAGGATTTGAAAATCTTGTACATGGGTTTTTAAAGGCATGCCATGGTTTGCCTCTATCATTGAAAGTTTTTGGGGCGCTTGTTTGTGGACAGGACAAACTTTACTGGGAAGAGCAACTGAATGGACTTCACCAAACATTACCTACAGAGATAGAAAGGAGCCTTAAAATTAGTTACGACTCTCTCAATCATGAGGAGCAACAAATATTTTTAGATATCGCCTGTTTGTCGATAGGAAAAGACAAGGATACATGGGTAAGAATATGGAGGGGTTCAGGATGGAAGGGTTTGGTAGGGTTTCAAAATCTGCTCAACAAGTGTCTTGTCGAGTTGGATGATGAAAATAGAATAAGAATGCATGATCACCTCATAGATTTGGGAAGAGCTATTGCGGATTGTCCAGAATTATTACCGCGTCGTCTTTGGCGATCTATAAAGAATCTTCACCATCTTCATGAGTTGTTGCAACAATCATCCTCTGTAAGTGTTTGAGCCATCCTAACCGTTGAATGTCTAAACAACTTTCGGTATTTTTTATTCAAAATAGTCCGCCACACATTATGTTAATAATAGTTTATTGTTCTCAAAGCACAAACAGGTGATAACAGAAGTGCGCGGATTTGTGATGGCTCCTTGGTACACCTTTATTGGGGAGGATGAAGAGGACGTGTTCCATTCAGAATTAGAATTTCCCTTGAATACAAGTTCCAGTCAAGAGGTCTGCGGAATCAGGAAATTGCAACTTCTTGAAGCTGAAGGCAACTTTGAAAGCATCTTGACTTCGGTGCGATCACCAAAACTCATATGGCTCCGTTGGAATGCGTCGATCTACTCATCACTGCCTTCTTGGATTCCATTGCGCGATTTAAGAGTTTTAGAAGTGTTCGGTTGGGAATTGAAAAGATTGTGGCAATCTCGATCTGAGGTACGTAGATATAGATGCAGCAATTTGCAGAGCGAGAATCCTCTTATCTTTTGAATTTCTTATATAATGGAAACGTACTTAACATTGCAGGCACCTCTCCACTTGCGGGAATTAAATATTGAAGCTCCACTTTCCGAGTTTCCAAAGTCATTAAGGTCGCTGAAGTACCTAGAAAAGATTGTACTGAATTGTCAGCGATTGTTGACATACGCAGATCTAGCAATGCTACCAGAAGAATTTTGTTACCTGAGATCCTTGAGATATCTAACCCTCATAGGGTGCCCAAAATTGCAGCTTCTTCCAATTTTATTTGGGGATCTAAAAAAGCTCGAATACGTCCATCTGTCCAAGTGCAGCAGTTTGGAAATGCTTCCAGATTCTTTTGGTAATCTAACAAATCTTCAACACCTCAATCTGACAGACTGTGGAAGTTTGAAAATGCTCCCAAATTCCTTTGGGAATCTGGTAAATCTCCAACACGCCAATTTTTCTAAGTGCAGCAATTTGGAGATGATTCCAAATTCTTTTGGGAATCTAACAACTCTCCAACATATCAATCTCACACTGTGCGGAAGTTTGAAGATGCTTCCAGATTCGTTTCAAAATCTGAGAAATCTCCAAACCATGAATCTGACATTGTGCAGAAGTTTGAAGATGCTTCCAAGTTCCTTTGGAAATTTAAAAAATCTTCAATACATCAATCTTTCTAGGTGTAAAAGTCTGGAAACGCTTCCAAGCTTTCAGGGAAATCTATTGCAACTTAGACATCTACATTTGAGTGATTGTTTGAATTTGACTCTTTCCACACTTGGAGATATCACCACTCTTGAATGTTTAGATCTATCAGGTTGCCTCCAAATGGAGTTATTGCCTTCCCAGGTTGGAAGTCAACAGTCTTTGAAAAAGTTAAATTTGTTCCGTACAAACATCAAAGATTTACCTAGTACCGTTGTGTGCCTGAGCAATTTGGAACTTCTGATGTTAGGAAGCCCTTTGGTGGGAGCGCTGCCATCTTTGTTCGGAAACCTAAGTGCATTGAAGGAATTGTGGCTCCATGGATGCCCGCAATTGAAATGTTTGCCAGATTCAGTTTGCATGTTGAGTCAGTTGACAAGGTTGAAAATATCTGAATGTGGAATACAATACTTACCACCAGATCTCATGAACATGAAGAGCCTTGAATTATTAAAGGTCACCAGAAGTCCTCTCCGGCAACTACCATTCAAAAGGGTTAAAGGAGAAACAGAATCATTGTTCACTACGCCGAGAATGAAAAAAATGGAGAGTAAATTTGATTCTCCCACTGATACAGTCATGGTTGAGTTCAAGGAGTTGGAGTTGTGTTGCACAGAAATAACGGAGGTATCCTTTTCTCGAGGTATATGTCCCAACCTTCAAATTCTCAGGATAAAGGGTTGTAAGAAATTGGTGCAGATTGGAGCATTGCCAACAACACTAATAACTCTGGATTTAAGGTGTTGTCATGCATTGGGTGAAATAAGAGCGCTATCATGTGGTCTTGCAAAACTTGAAGAGCTGGACATAAGAGGGTGTAATAATATTAGAGTAGAGGATCTGAAAGGTTTCGAAACATTGATATCTTTGAGGAGATTTCGGACTTCTGTATGGCACGACTTAAAAAGCATGCCAACTTTACCCCAACTGACGACAGTCTGCACAGATGATTTTGGTGATTATGATCATGATGTATATGAGTATTATGATGATGATTATTTTGTTGAAAACAAATCGTTCCGGTTTTGCCGGGAATGAAAGAATGTAAAGAAATTTTTGTAGTATCATTTTTGGCTCCCTTTCATTTTGATGTTTAAAAAATGGTCCTATGTTAACTGTTTTACATTTTAGAGGTGTTCGGACATTTATTTTAGGAATATGTTGAACTCAGGAGTGTATTTGTGAATTTTATAAAATTTGAATATTTTTATACCGTTTAAATATCTCAAAAAAATAAAATTATAATTTTGAAAAATAGATTTCAAACAAATAAAAATATTGTTGGAACAAAATTGTTTCACCAAATTTCAATTAAAAGTTCCAAAAGTGAAATTGTTACATAATGTTTATTTGGTATTTTTTAATGGAGTTGTTTATTTTTGGAATAGGTGAAAAAAATTAAGGTGAAATCTTGATTTGTGTTATTTAAACTGAGTTTTTGCCTTGCTTTTTTTTTTGACTGTATATATAGATTCAGCACCCTGAAAAACCCCTATGACACTTAAATAGTGTAAAGGTTATCCATCAAATTTGTGATTTCAATAAATTCCTGTCATGTATTAAGGAAATTAGACCAGAAAAACCTATAAAAAAACTTCCAAAATTACTGTGCAAAACCATCCAGAACTATCCAACTCCCCGTCAAGCATGGTTAACTCTTTTTCGGGGAATATAACCTTTTGCTAAAGATAGTGGATAGATATTCAACAAGCTTAATAAAACATGCTATGCAAAATAGAATCCCCATCGACATCACACAATCACAGTGGGACACTGGTGACAATCCCCATCGACATCACACAATCACAGTGGGACACTGGGACGTCACTAGCTCTCGAAGTTTGTCGGCCTTTCCCTGGTACGACGTGATAGTCAAATTGTTTTAACCTTGCACGATTTGTTTACTTTGCCAAAAATACTTAATAGTTCAAATTAGTTTTACTATGCAGTAATCCTTTGTTTTGTAAAAATAAATTCAGAGGTATAAAAATTGGGAAGGTTGTTAACATTGGCCGCGTTAAATTGATTTTTAATAAAATAAGTGCTTTGTTAATTTTTGAAATTTCTTTTTTTTTAAAGTATGATTTTATTTGGGAAATAATAATTGAAAAAATGTTATATATAAAATTGAAATTAAAAATTAATAAAAAATTTATGAATATATTGAGATTATTTTCAAGAATATTAACATTTTTCTATATATATTTTTTCTAGTACGAAAAAACCATAATGTATTATATTATAGGATCAAAATATAGATATTGACATTATTACTCTTTATCCATTTACCATTTACAACATACCATCCATTTGGGAAAGCATATCATGCTTCCCAATCCTAGAAACTATAAAGCACTAAATACATCATTTGAAGAGTCAAATGTCCCAGAACTCTTCAGAAATTGTGAAAGAAGGTAGACAAAGGTAAATCAACCAGCGATACGACGAATGAGAATATACATGGTGAAAGAAGGTAGACAGAGGTAAATCAACCAGCGATACCACGACCAATGAGAATATACATGGTGTATGAGAATACCTCCTCATATCTGTACCAATGATACGACCAATGAGAATATACACGGTGTATGAGAATACCTTCTCATATCCGTACATCAAGTCTAGGAATCCAACAGATTTAGAAAATGAAAATCATACACAAAATTATACAAAAAGAAGAGGGAAAGTTAGAACTTATCCCGGGAAAGGAAATTCCCCAACATCTAGTACATTGTTGCCCAAAATAATTTCAATGTGCATATTACCAAGATTATCTGTTAGGCCTCTCTTTGAAAGTTCATCAACAACTTTGTTATGTTCTTTGTCTATGTGCATGATTGTTGAATTATTAAACTGGTTCCATAGATGGTCAATTCTCCCTAACCGTCCAAGGAGTGGTGGATTGTTGATGTTTGCACAACCATTTACCTGATCAATGATAATCTTAGAATCCTCAAAAATATGTATATCAAGAATATTGAGGAAGTTTGTGAACCATAATAGGCCCCACAAGGCCAATGATTCCGCCTTGGTATTTGTGCTCGGGCTCAATTCGCTTGTGTTGAGTTTTTTTATTGCAAGAGTCCAACGAAGTGATCATAGAGAGATTAGATATTGTGTGCTCATATACCAATATGAAGTCCTCAATGGAATTCTGAAAAATAAACTTGTTCTGCCATTTCCATATAACCCAGAATAGAAAAGGTGGAATGATCCTCCATGTCAACTTCTGTGTACTCCACCACGTCAAACAGTCCACAATGCATTCATATTGAAAATAAGGAAAACCAATTAGAGATGACAGTTTTTTCCATACCTGAACTATGTGATGGCACTTGAGAAACATATGGTTGTTGTTTTCGACGTCCATTTGACAGATTGTACAGATGTCAGGACCATGCCACTGTCGCTTTTGAAGATTTTCCCAAGTGAGATTTTTGTTTTGATAAACTAACCAGGAGAAAAGTATAATTTTGAAATTTTGGTCCTCCGAAGGGCATATAATACAGGGTTTTCCCCATGTCGAGCCTCCCTACCATAGAGAGTATTATAAATATCAACAACTTTGATATTCCCCGCCTTCATCTTCCTTGTCCATACAAGATTTTCATATTGCCCCTCTCGACATATATCGAGAAGTTTCATGCCAGCAACCCGGTTCCACTCCAGCTCCATTTTCCCCATCAATCCCATCTCATGTGCGCTTTTCCAAACAGGACAAGGACCTTGCCAATATGATATAACTTGACTCTAGAAATATATACCGCGTCCATTTAAACAATGGATGAGCGCCGCAGAGATGTTGCATTCAATACCAACACCCAAAATATGGTCAATGCTAATGAGGATTATGTGGCCTGACCCCATAGACCATGAAAGATGTTGTAGAAATATATTACCAATCTTATGGAAGCTAAGCCAGATTTTCTATCCATTCGGGGAACCAATTGTGCCTTTCCGATACCAAAATAGAAAGTCGTGTTCATTTAGATATTTGTGTCTAATCACCCTACTCCAAGTACCAGTCCCAAATATATACCTCCATAAGGATTTGATCAGTAAAGACCATCCAAAGCATCGAAGATTCATAATCCCCCATCCACCCATAGGCTTTAGAAAGGTAATGTGGGACATTTTAACCAAATGAAATTTATTTTGACCATTACACCCTGTTGGGGATTTTTGATGGGAAAATCCCAAAAACAAAAATTCAAACACACAGAGGCAATGCTCTGTTTCCTTCACTCCAGGATCTTTTGTGCACAGGGAAGCTTAAATTTTTTTTACTGAGGAACAGAGTATTTCACCACCATAAAAACATTTCTATTCATTAAAATATATGCCTGATACATATTCATCCTCTTTGCTGAGAGAGATTCACCACAAAAAAAATACATTCAACAAAAAACATTTACTCACCTGAGAATTCACTGAGCTGGGTTTACTGCTGTAAATCCCCTTTTACATTCACTGCTGTGAAAGACACTTTACTGCTGTAATAAAAATTTACATATACATACAAATGCGCTCCACCATTTTCTTTATGCACTGTTGTGCAAAACCACACATGGTTTTTCGCTACTCCTCAGTTTTACGATGGCCAACACCACCATTACAACCCACGAGCATATTTCTTTTGGCTCGTTCATATATTTTTTTAACTCGTGTCTGTGTTCTTTTTACATGCCATTACCAAAAATGGTCAACACATAAAAAGCATTAAACATTACATACATGGTACATATGTGCCATACAAAAATTACGTAATATGTATATGCGCCCATACCTCCGATCAAAAAAAAACATTAACACTTTACCTACCCATATGACAGTTTATTAATAAAAGTTATGGTCAATGAAACTTGATTTTACTCCACGCTATGTAATTAATGTTGACCGTATGCAGGTTTGGAGCAGCTTCGGATAATCAACGGACAAAAACGCTGGAGACAATCGAACGGTGGAGGAGAATATCGGGAGATCATTTTCTGCAGAGCTTTATGTCCCGAGAATGTCAAACATGGTGACGTAAGGGGACAGCCACGCGTCAACTCCAAATTTTCTCGGGCTCAAATATACGAAAAGTCCCTTTACCGGAAAGTGGCCCGAGAACTCTCCGGCGGGTTTGGTGAACGATTTCTGGCGGTTTTAGGTGAGAACATCTGCGTTGAAATTAGATTTCAACACTCCCCTTTAATTTCAACAGCTGGGCATTCGGTCATACCCAGACACTTTCTCAAAAATTCAAAGCTTTTTTGATCCAATGGCTTTGTCAAGATGTCTGCTACCTGTTCTTGAGTCCTGCAATGTTCTAGGACAATTTCTCCATTGTTCACCAATTCTCTGATGTAGTGAAACCTTGTATCAATGTGTTTCGTTCTCTTATGAAACACTGAATTCTTTGACAATGCAATAGCTGAGCTATTGTCACAAAAAATCACTGTCGCTTTTGCCTGCTCCTGGCCTAAACTTCTCAACATTCTTCTCATCCACACTACTTGACATGCTGCTGCTGTAGCTGCCACATATTCAGCCTCTGTTGTAGACAATGCTACAATGGACTGCTTCTTAGAAGCCCATGAAATGGCTCCTGAACCCATATGAAAAACATAACCGGAAGTGCTTTTCCGATCATCTACACTTTAGCCCAATCACTGTCAGTGTATCCAACCAAATCTGAATGTTCTGAGACATTATATAAAATTCCAAACATTTTGGTACCTTTGACATACCTCAAAATTCTTTTTGCTGCCTGCCAATGTGCCTCCTTTGGCCTCTCCATGAACCTGGAAATTAAACTAACAGCATACATAATGTCAGGCCTAGTAGCTGTTAAATACATAAGGCTGCCAACAATACTCTTGTACAAACTAGGATCAAAATCCTTGCTGCTGTCATCTCTGCTAAGTTTTAATCCCATTACTGTGGGAGTGATCGCTGCCTTGCATTCTTGCATGTTAAATCTGCTCAACACTTGATTTACATAACTAGTTTGTGAGATAAAAATTCCTTTTTCATTTTGATCTACTTCTATGCCTAAGAAGTATCTCAAGAAACCCATGTCAGTCATTTCAAATTCATCCTTCATGACTGATTTAAAATTCTCAATGAGTTGATCATCATTACCTGTGAAAATAACATCATCAACATATAAGACAACAATTAAAATTTTACCATCTTTTTCTTTGATGTAGACAGTGGGTTCTCCTTCACACTTGTCGAATTCATTATCCAATAGATAAGAATCTATCCTGCTCTACCATGCTCTTGGCGCTTGCTTCAGCCCATAAAGAGCCTTCTTCAATTTGCACACTTTGTGCTCTTCACCTTTCTTCTCATAGTCGAGAGGCTGTTCAACATAAACCTCTTCCTTTAACACTCCATTCAGAAATGCTGACTTCACATCCATTTGGTAGACTTTCCATTTGTTTTGAGCTGCTATGGACAGCACTGCTCTCACGGTTTCCATTCTTGCAACCGGTGCGAAAGTCTCCTCATAATCTCTCCCATACTGCTGCTTGTACCCTTTGACAACCAACCTTGCCTTGTGCCTTTCTATCTTGCCTTCAGCATTACTCTTGGTCTTGTAAACCCATTTCACTCCAATCACTTCTTTGCCTTTTGGTAGCTCAACCAAATCCCATGTTTTGTTTCTCTCTATGGCATTCATCTCCTCATCCATAGCTTCTATCCATTTCCTATCTTTAATTGCATCCTCGAAATGAATAGGATCATCAACATGACAATACAAGGCAAATAAGGAATTCATTCCTTCATCATAAATGTCACTTAGATTTCTAAATTTCTTACCTCTTTCACTTGGTGTGCAAGTGCTTGATGATGCACTTGAATTTCCTCCTTGTGGTGTGCTTGGAGAAGCACTCTCATTTATCCTCAATGGTGTCCCTTGCTGTCCTTGTGTTGGCGCTGCTGTTTGGGGATGCATTTCAGCCACTTCCTCTTCATCTTCATCATGAGACGAACAGTTTTTAACATTCACTGTTTTCTCTATGCTTCCATCCCAAGCTTCCTCTTCAATGAATTGAACATCTCTGCTGACAAAAAACTTCTTGGTGGATGGGATATACAACCTATAGGCTTTGGATTCCTCACTGTATCCAATGAAAAGACATTTCTCCCCTTTGCTGTCCAACTTCCTCCTTAGCTGATCTGGAATGTGTGCATAGGCCACACATCCAAAAACTCTCATGTGGGTGACTCCTTGCTTTCTCCCACTCCATGCTTCTTCATGCACCTTGTTCATCACTGCTTTTGTAGGACACCTGTTCAAGATATAAACTGCACAATTTACAGCTTCAGCCCAATAGTCATTTGGCAAATGCTTTGCCTTCAGCATGCTCCTCGCCATATCCATGATGGTCCTGTTCTTCCTTTCAGCAACTCCATTTTGCTGTGGGGTGTACCTAGCTGTAAACTGTTTGTGAATTCCATTTTCTCTACAAAATCTTAGGAATTCCTTGGAGATATACTCACCTCCTCTATCAGTTCTTAAAACTTTTATATGCAGCTCGCTTTGGTTTTCCACAACTGCCTTGAAATTTTGGAATTTTTCAAACACTTCACTTTTGTTTTTAAGGAAATATATCCAAGTCTTTCTTGTAAAGTCATCAATGAATGTTAGGAAATATTGGCTGCCTGCTAATGATGGAGCTTGCATCGGTCCATATAAATCTGAGTGAATGATCTCTAAGGGTGCCTCTTCCCTGATGGAAAACTTTCTCTATGTTGTTTCCCCAATATGCAGCCTTCACATAGGCTGTCCGGTTTCTCTATCAATGGTAATCCCCTTACCATTCCTTTCCTACTCAACAAGTTTAGACCTCCAAAATTGAGATGTCCAAATCTCAAGTGCCATAGCCAATTTTCATCCTTTGGCACGCTTTGGAAAGCCTCTTGGGTGACTGCTGCAATTTCTCCTTTGTTTTTCAAATCTGCCCTGATCCGGAGAGGGAACATCCTGTTCCTTGTCATTTTTACCTCAGCAATGCATCTTTTGCTGGGTGCTATATCCATGATGGTGCATACATCGTTTTTAAAGAAAACATTGTACCCCTTATGGACAAGCTGTCCAATACTCAAGAGGTTACATCTCATTCCGGGGACATAGTAGACATCTACTATGGTTTTCTTTTCTCCTTGCTTTGTAAATATTTTTACCTCTCCTTTTCCCATAACAGAGATTTTACTATCAGTGCCAAGTGTAACTTCTGATTTCACATTTTTATCTAGGGCAGAAAAGAAGGCTATGTTTCCTGTCATATGGTTGCTGCAACCTGAGTCTAAAAACCATATGTCCTCACTGTTTGTTTCAGCCATGTTACAGGCTAACAACACATTATTTTGACTGCTGTTTTCTCTTGTAACATTTGCATTTTGTCTACTATTCATATCATGCTGTTTCTTTCTACAATCACTTGCATAATGTCCATACTTTTTGCAATAATAGCATTGAACATTAGATTTATCATACCTTTGTCCTTGAGCATGATGCTGTTCTCTTTGTTGGCTGCTGCCTTGGCCTTGGTTCTGATTTGTATTGTTGCCTCTTCCTTGTGCATTTGATGGGCTGTTCCTTCCACCTCTGTTCTGGCTTCTGCCTCTTCCTCTTCGGTTTCCTCTTCCTTGACCTCTTCCTCTTCCAAAGGACATCTGGGTCTTGAAGGCTTGCTCAAGAGATGAGTTTTCATTCCTACTCAACCTCTGCTCATGTGTTATCAGTGATGCATGTAGCTCATCAACTGAATAGTTTGAGAGATCCTTTGTCTCTTCAATGGTGGTGACTATGGCATCAAACCTTGAGGGTAAGACCCTCAATATTTTCTCCACAATCCTTTTGTCTTCAATGGTTTCTCCATGAGTTCTCATTTGTGTGATTACACCAATCACATGAGTGAAGAATGAGTCAATGTTATCTGACTCCTTCATGTTCAAGTTCTCAAAATCCTTTCTCAGCAATTGTAGTTTTGCTGTCTTCACTCTCTCCATGCCTTGATAGGCTGTCTTAAGGGTTTCCCATGCTTCATTTGATGTCTTAGCTGCTGCTAACCTTGGAAACACACTCTGGTCTACTGCTAGATACAACAACACACGGGCTTTTGAATCCTTCTTCCTATTGCTCTTCAGCAGATCCTTCTCTCCTGGAGTTAATCTATTAAACTCATTTTCATCTGCTGGTTCTTCAAAACCATCTTCAACTATTTCCCATAAGTCTTGGGAAGCAAGCAAGGCTTTCATAGTTATTGACCAGTAGTCATAGTTCTTCCCATTAAACTGTGGGAGCTGGGTATTAAATATACCCATACCAGTGCTTGTGCTAGCCATTCCTTGACTGTGTATTTAAAACACTGATTGTTCCAACAGTAACAAACAAGATAGCTAAGAAGAATACCTGAATCCTTCGTTGTCTGAGTCTTCTGTTTGCCTGAGAAATTTTGCTGCAGCAACAACCTTCTCCCTTCAGCTTCTTTAACTTCTTTAAAGAGCCTGAGCCTGCTCTGATACCACTGTTGGGGATTTTTGATGGGAAAATCCCAAAAACAAAAATTCAAACACACAGAGGCAATGCTCTGTTTCCTTCACTCTAGGATCTTTTGTGCACAGGGAAGCTTAAATTTTTTTTACTGAGGAACAGAGTATTTCACCACCATAAAAACATTTCCATTCATTAAAATATATGCCTGATACATATTCATCCTCTTTGCTGAGAGGGATTCACCACAAAAAAAATACATTCAACAAAAAACATTTACTCTGTTTTCACCTGAGAATTCACTGAGCTGGGTTTACTGCTGTAAATCCCCTTTTACATTCACTGCTGTGAAAGACACTTTACTGCTGTAATAAAAATTTACATATACATACAAATGCGCTCCACCATTTTCTTTATGCACTGCTGTGCAAAACCACACATGGTTTTTCGCTACTCCTCAGTTTTACGATGGCCAACACCACCATTACAACCCACGAGCATATTTCTTTTGGCTCGTTCATATATTTTTTTAACTCGTGTCTGTGTTCTTTTTACATGCCATTACCAAAAATGGTCAACGCATAAAAAGCATTAAACATTACATACATGGTACATATGTGCCATACAAAAATTACGTAATATGTATATGCGCCCATACAATCAACGGACAAAAACGCTGGAGACAATCGAACGGTGGAGGAGAATATCGGGAGATCATTTTCTACAGAGCTTTATGTCCCGAGAATGTCAGACATGGTGACGTAAGGGGACAGCCACGCGTCAACTCCAAATTTTCTCGGGCTCAAATATACGAAAAGTCTCTTTACCGGAAAGTGGCCCGAGAACTCTCCGGCGGGTTTGGTGAACGATTTCTGGCGGTTTTGGGTGAGAACATCTGCGTTGAAATTAGATTTCAACACACCCCCCCCCCCCATATGAAATTCGCCATGATTCGGTTAAGACAATTTATAATGGTGATAGGGATATGAAAATGGTGAGCCCAATATACCCCTAGCTGTGTGAGAACAACTTGGGTAAGGATGAATTGACCTCCCAGTGACAGACATCTAAATTCCCATCCGGATATCCTCTTGTAAAAACAGTCCATGAGCCATTGCCAATCGACAATCCTGTAACTGCATGGTTTGATATGATACCCAAGGTACTTCATACCATTTTTCATCATCTCCACCTCTATATCAAATAGGCTTTTTATGTATGTAATAGTCACCATGTCACAGAATCCATGATAAATAATAGACTTTTGAATATTCATATGCAAACCAGTGGCGTTAGCAAATTTCTTGAAAATATGAAAAAGGGTCAGCCATGCAAATCGATTTAACATACCCATGATAAGCACATCATCGACGAAGAAACCATGAGAAATTTTGATGTTGTTTCCCATGTGCAAAGCCTGGAACTGATCATTCACCACCACATTTTTGATATGCAGACTCAGTGCATCCATCTCCAAAATAAATAAGAGTGGGGAAAGTGAGCAGCCCTAATGAAGTCCCCGACCAGCCCTAAAGAAATGTGTTGGATATCCATTGATAATCACCACATAATTTATATTTGTAACACATGTGTTGAGCCCTGAACTTGCATCTTTCCTATACACTTTCCTAGACTCTTTCCATTCACCTGGACCTCCTAAGTTATCAACATCATTGCAAATTAATCATAAAAGAGCATTTAAAGTGGTTTTTAACTATGTTTTGTGTCTGCTATTTGAACTAGATTTTTGCTCATTAAGCTGCGGAATCCTGTCACTTTCCGTAGCTGCTTCAACTTTCCGCAACTGTTTTTGTTAAAGCCTACATTGTAGGTGTCATCAAGCAAAGCAAACCACATGGGCAAGTTGGAAATGACTTGGACATGGACCGAGTCCTATTGGCCTAGTCGAATTCATCAGAGGAGGCCGTTGTCAACGGTGGTCAAACAGAAGAGTCCTAGGGCAACAGGACTCCGTTTCCAAGCACATGAAAGATTTTCGTGGTCGTTTCTAGATTTCTGGAGGCACGCTGACACCTGTAGGCTTCCCACGATGTAAATCCAACAAGCCATTTTCAATAGATTGCATCATCTTGGCAACCATGATGCTAGATCCATGGACGTTGTCGTTTATGTGTCCTCTGTCAGTGTAGTTTATAGGAAAACAGTTATGTAATCTTTTGTTATAAATAATGCGTTTCTATACGCATAGTAGTTAGTCTTTTGAATATAATTTTGCTGATAAAAAGCCCACTGTGCCGTGACACTAGTTTCATTGTTGTGACTACATTCTGAAATATATGAGAAGACTCTGTTTCTGAGCATAATTCTTGATTGATAGCTGTTGCCCGAGGTTGTGCAGAGGGCCCCTGCACACGCTGAGGTTTTGTTCTTTTATTGCTGTATAGATTTATGTAGTGTTTCTTTAACTCCGTTACATATATTCCACAGTTATTCACTTATGTATATTTCATTTACTATGGTACTAATGCTTCATTCTTGTTCATAATTTTACATGCTTTGTACATTGCTGTTAACGCTGATCAGTGTGTATGTTCCAGATTACAGTAGGCAGCCCGGGCATTTGCATATAATTTTCACAATGACTAATGACATGGAATCAGTTTTTCTGCCGACTTACTTTTCTTAGCTTTCAATTCTACTTCTGTTTTGTTTATTTCAGTCTTGTTCATTGGCTTTATTAGTTAGTTTAGAAATCAACTTGCTCATAACATTGTCAGTTACCTCCGAAAGCCATAGCTGGACTACTGGCGAGGGATTGAAGTATGAATGTGTAATTTGGTTTTAGTTTTACTTTTCTGCAATTAGATATCAGATTGCTCAAGTTGTTGATGATTACCTCCGAAAGCCATAGTGGGACTAACTGGCGAGGGGTCAGAATATGAATTGATGTGATTTGATTTTAAGTTTTACTTTTCTGCAATTAGATATCAGATTGCTCAAGTTGTTGATGATTACCTCCGAAAGCCATAGTGGGACTAACTGGCGAGGGGTCAGAATATGAATTGATGTAATTTGATTTTAGCTTTACTTTACTTGCAATTTTTGGATTTCTTTGAGTGTAGTAGCTTAATTCATTTATTTTGTATTTAGACAGCAGCAGGGATAATGGTTTCATGATCAATAGTTCACTGTTTGTTTGATTAGAATAGTGGCACATTTTCATTTTCTTTTAGGAATTAATTTCATCATTAGCATGTTCTAAGACCTTCTGAAGTTTGAAGTTTTGGAAATCATTATAAAGGACATAATTGCCTTGAACATTTATATCCATACTTGTCTTTTAGAATTTCCATTTCACATTAGGAGATAAACAAAGATAAAAACCCCTAAAACAAAATAAAAAATCAAAAACGACAAAAAGTAAGAAATAGGTTATCTTGCACATATAGTGCGCCACACTTCAACAGTTTACGACTCCCGGATTGACAATTAATATAGCAATTTAGGACACTCTAAATTGACCAAACAACATGCCATAATCCAAGCTACACATCTGGGTTGTAAACTAATTTTATGAAGAACCAGTTTGAGGTATCCCCAACCCAGACAGTCATATGCCTTCTGTAAATCCACCTTTATAATGGTGGCATTTATTTGCTTTGTATGAATCGAATGCATACATTCTTGCAAAATAGCGATTGCATCAAGTATTTGTCTGTCCCGAAGGAAGCCATACTGCTCTAGTGAGATATAGCGAGACAATGTGCTCCGCATACAACTTGTAATAGTTTTTTATATGACTTTGTAGATGAGATTACAAAGTGATATAGACCTATAATCCGAGAAGCTAGAAGGTGAACAACGCTTCGGGATAAGAGAAATATAAGTGGAGTTTATATGTTGGTGAATGGCCCTCATGACCCTAGAATCCTCCACCATTTCCAGAAGGTCACGTTTAAAATGATCAAAGAAGTGTGTAAATAGTTCCACTGTCCACCCATCCAGTCCTAGACTGTTATCACCTTTGAAGTATTTAAAAACCTCATGGAGCTCATCTTCAGTTACCATTCTATACAGTGAAGCATTTGATTCCTCGTCATACATTGAGGGATATGGATCTACTCCCCATATACTATTCTCCACTTCAATCCCCTCATTACGGCCATAGACCATCTGAAAGTGGGAGACAACAGCTTTACAAATATCCTCCTACGACTGAATACAATGACCATCAGCATCCTTTATTTCCCATATTGAATTTATTTTGTTCTTGTGATTTTCATACCGATGATTTTTTTTTTGTGTTTCAGTCCCCTTTATTGATCCATAATGCCTTGCTCTTCAAGTTCCAGGTGGCTTCTTAAATAGATAGAATATGTTTCTTCTTAAGCTCTAATGCCTGAATGTGATACCAGGTTTATTCAAGTAGACAATTAGAAGTCATCTCGGGGCGTAAATCATCCAATTCATGTTGTATGTTATTTAATTCCTTATGTAATATCTTAGTCTTCTGCTTCTACCATGATCTAACCTCCCCCCGAAGGATTTCCAACTTGTCGAGGATGTGAACCATAGGAGATGGCCCACGGTCATATTCACGATTCCATATAGAATGCACCAATGTGTTGAAATCCTGGTCATCCAACTAGGCTTCGTTGAATTTAAAAGGCATGCCATGTCTAAAATCCTCCCTTCTCCATTGTAAAGTAATGGGTCGATGATCAGACAGAAAGTTATTAATAACCCCAGCATGTACATCACCTCGACACTCCACCATCTACTCATGCATTAAGAACCGATCCAGCCTCTTTGCAACATACGCCATTACAACTCTACCATTATCCCATGTAGGAGCCATTATTGATGGACATATATCCACAAAATTGTGATCCATTATCGCGTCGCGTATCTTCCCCGCCAGTGGGTCAATTTTTCTAGACCAGCCTGAAACTTCGTCTAGTCCAATAGTGCAGTTTAAGTTCCCCGCAATAATGAGAGAATCTAGCTCCATAATCCTAGAGGAGATCAACTTGTACCAAAATACAGCCCTATCCCTATAGGGGGAATACATATTCCGGATGTGGACACGACCACTCAGTCCACAGATATTACCTTTAAGCATAATACCACCAAAATATTTGAAGGCCTTGACCTTTACCCACCGAGGGTCCCATAAGGCCACGAGCCCACTAGATAGACCAGCAACAACCGTGGCAACAATATGCCAATTCGAGAACATTTTCCAGAAGTATTGAATAACATGTGGAACAGAATGCATGGTTTCCTGAAGGAGAATAATATAAGGATGAACAAAGAGAAAAATTCGCTTGAGGGCCAGAAATTTCGGGGTAGCCCCCAAACCCTTAATGTTGAGAGATATAATAAAAGTCATGATAAACCCTGTTCGGGCATCCGTGCTCCAAGGGCCCATGAGGATGGAATATCAGCAATAGGTACGTCAACCAGAAAGTGATAAATAGCAGAGTTAAGAGGGATAGGTGGGGGTCTTCCCTGAAAATGTCGGCTACTACGATTCTGTTTACATCGGATAGTAATATTTGCAATGGAGGTAGGGCTTATGTGGGGAGATGAAGAGCCAGTTAGCTTATCGATAGTGAGCGTGTGTAAGTCCAAATTCTTCCTTTGAAGAAGGAAATCCAGGTCACTGTCGACAGAGTTTGTGGGGGAAGTAAGTGGCAAATTAGGTGGAGTAAGGTTGTTTCTAGACCCCTTAGCCCGATTAGTAAAATGAGAGGGTGACGGAGCAGGTATGTAGGTAATATGAGATGTGGAAGGAGCGTCATGTGATGTCAAAGGTTTCGGAATATCATGACGAGGATGAGTGGATCCCGGGGGGGATTTTCAAATGTTCTTGTTAGGACAAGTTTGATCCAGGTGGATATTGGTGGCCACCTGCCAATTCCACTTGGACCCCCACCATTGCTTCTTTCAGTTTTTCTGTTTCCTTAATTGTAGTACAGTTTACTATTTTTAGCAGTTTTTCGGGTCCTAAATTTCCGAAGCTGTTTTGAGGCACTAAATGACGTTTTTTTTGGAAATCTACAACTAAATTTTTTTGTGTAAAATATTCTTTTTTGTCGTAGTCCTTGGAGAGATCTTTCCAACGGGTTGTCATGCACATCAAACAGAGATAATATGACCAAGTCGCGACCTTGGGAAATTGGCTATCTAACTCACCCCAACGGGGCCCATAAAATCTTGGTGTTACATCTCCTCGGGTTGGGTTTTGGTTGTTTAGGGTTTGCTCTTATTGTTCAATAATAAAAAGGCCCTTGAGCCTCATTGTAAGGTAGTTCAGAAGCATGTAGCCACCACATCTCTTCTCAAAGATAAACTACCATCGTCTAAGCTAGTTTATTTCCATTTCTGTTTGTAAGCATATTTCAGTATTCTCCATTAATGAAATGAAGTATTATTTCTATTGTATCTTTGTATTTGTGTTTATTTCTGTACTTTATTGCATTCCTGTTTAAATCCGAATCATTGATATCAGAGTGGTATGCCCTTTCTCTGTTTTTCCTTGCATGTCCCCAACGAGATCGGGATATAAGGAGTTAGGGCTTGAATTGGTCGAACCTTTGCAAGACCAGCCTCGTAAATCCCAACGACCTCCCATGGCGAATGAAAAGAAAGATGAGGGGGCAGGAGATCCTATCAAAATCTTGCTTGAAGAGGCCCTCGAGCGACAAAGGAATGCGATGATGGACAACTTTGCCCAAATCCTTCAGCGACCACCTAGGGGTGAAACATCTACTTCTAACAGCTACTCTGGAAATGCCACACCCTTTAAGGTACAAGTTAACTTTGACATTCCCATATTTGAGGGTTAGATAGATGCAGACATTGTAGATAAATGGTTAAATTTGCTAGAAGGGTATTTTTCTATTCATGATTTTTTTGGCCAGGAAAAGATTACTTTTGATCTTATCAAAGCTGCTCCCCACGTCAAGGATTGGTGGGAAACCTACTGCGAGCAAAAGGATGAAAGTACGGCCTCACTGTTTTCAGTCACACCCACTTGGAATTCATTCCGGGCTGCCATCAAGGAGTAGTATTACCCTCTCGGAAGCTATGAGGATCAATACATAAAGTGGACCATGCTGTGGTAGGGAAGGGACCAAGACGTTCCGGAGTTTACCAATATTTTTCATACCCTTTGCACAAAGTTGGGTATCAGGGAATTGGAGTAGAATTTAGTACTCAAATACCGCGGTTGCCTACATAGGTACATCCAGGATGAAATAGAATTCCTGATCATCTCCTCGCTTGGCACGACATACCGATATGTCGTCAAGATTGAGCAAAAGTTTAAACAAAAGAAGCGAGACTTTGGATCTGCAAATCTAAAGCAGGGGAAAGGTGCCCCCAAACCATAGAACAAAGGAAAAAGCCAAGGCAGGGTGGCCGAGGACAACCCGCCAAAGCCACAAGCAAAGAACAGCGTTGCGAAGCTGAAAAAGGACACGAGAAAGTCGTGTGATTTCCATAAGAGCTCCACTTACAACACAAGTGAGTGCTGGGCCAAGCAGTCACTAGTGGCTAAGCTAAAGGCTTCATAATCAGATGCATGTTCCAACTCTGAGTCAGAACCCAACAAGGGGAATGACAAATGGAAGAAAATTATCGATGTGGAGCCCAACGCCACCGTTGCCACCACAAAGATCCAAAAGGAGGAACCCAAAGATCCAAAGGAGGATGAGTGCCTCTTCCACTCCTAGATGTGGGTAAAGGGCTCCCCCCTACAGTTCATTGTTGACAGCGGGAGCCAAAAGAACCTCATTTCGGCAGAGGTCGTGAAGCGGCTGGGCTTACCAACCATAGTACATCCACAACCGTACACCATCGGGTGGCTTCACCAACGACTGGATGTTCACGTGAGCGAGCAGTGTCACATTCCATACAACATCAAGCCCTTCACAGATGAGATATTGTGTGACATTGCTCCCCTTGATGTTTGTGATTTATTATTAGGCCAACCATACTTGTGGAAGCGACATGTTGTGTATGAATCAAGGCCTCGATCTGTTATTATTACTTTTGGAAATAAGTTGTACGGGATACTAGATGTAACACCGCTTACCGCCATCTCTTTGGTTACTGTAAAACAATGCAATAAGCTAATTTCCAAAACAGGGAAATTTGTTTTCCTAGTGATACACCCTCAAGGAAAGAAGAAGACAGTGGCCACGACCTCTAGACAGGGCCTCTCCACACGACAAATACAGATGGACAAGGTTGTGGAGGAGTATGAGGACATCTTCAACTCCTCCGTGGGGGTTCCTCTGCACTATCAGGTCAAGCACTCCATCGACTTGACCCCAGGTGCACCGCTACCCAATGGACCAATCTATTAGCACTCTGTTATGGAGAACGATGAAATCAAGAGGCAGATTCAAGAGCTGCTGCAGAAAGTTCACATCCAACCAATTTAATCACCCTGTGGGAGCCTGATCGTGTTGGTACAGAAGAAGGATGGGACTTGGAGACTCTGTATTGACTATCGGGTGCTAAACAAGATCACTGTCCGGAATAGGTACTCGATCCCACGGATTAATGACCTTCTGGACCAAATGAAGGGGGCAAAATATTTCAACAAGATCGATTTGAAGTGAGGATATCACAAGGTACCAATCGAACCATCTGATGTGTGGAAGACTGCCTTCAAAGCCAAGGAGGGCCTTTTCGAATGGTTGGTTATGCCTTTTAGGTTGTCAAATTCTCATGTAACCTTCATTAGGCTAATGGATGACATCTTATGTCCATTCACCAACTCATTTGTAGTGGTATACTTGGATGACATCCTGATCTTCAACCAGAGTTGGGAAGAGCACCTCCACCACATCTGATAGGTTCTCCAAACACTGCGACAACACAAGTTATGTGCCAATTTGGAGAAATGCACTTTTGGCATGACCCAGGTTCAGTATCTGGGATACATTATTGATGAACGAGGGGTGCATGTGGATCTAGCCAAGATCTAAGTCATTCGGGATTGGCCATCTCCAACCACTCTGATAGAGCTTCGCAACTTTCTCGGTCTCGCCAACTTCTACCGCAGGTTCGTGTTGGGATTTTCTCATATCATTTGGGCCTTGAGTCAAGTCACCAAGGGAGGAGTGAAAGAAAAATTCTTTTGGTCTGAACCTCAACAGAAGGCATTCATAGAGTTGAAACATTGCCTCTACTCAGCACCATTTCTCGCATTACCAGACTTGCAACAACCATTTGAGATCGAGACAGATGCCTCTGACTATGCTATTGGGGCAGTCCTTACTCAACATGGGAATCCAGTGGCATATCACAGTGAGACACTTTCAGACACAGTCCGAAAGTATCCCACTTATGACAAAGAGATGTAGTCCATTGTGGAGGCCTGTCGACAATGGAAGAATTACATTTTGGGGAAGGAAACAGTCATCCACACAGACCACCGGCCCCTGCAGTTCATACAGACCCAAGGGAAGTTGCAGAATGATCGACATCAGAAGTGGTCAACATACCTACAACAATTCCATTTGAATATCAAGTATAAGAAGGGCAACACCAATAATGTTGCAGATTGCCTCAGTTGACCATTGATCATGGCGTTAACTGCCGTGCTCAACTCTTGTGGGAACGAGACTTATGGTTGGCCACTTCTCTATGAAAGTGACCATAATTCGGCCACACATACCAGACACTCTTGGAGGGTTAGCATGTTCCATATTTTCACCTCCAGGATGCCCTGTTATGCCACCTGGGTCACCTTTGTGTTCCTTCAAGCAAGCATGCCAAGATGATTTGGGAAGCACACTACAGTCGAGATGCTAGGCATTTTGGGGTCGAGAAAATGGTGGCAGTACTGTAGAAGTATTTCTATTGGCCGAATCTTTGACAAGATGTTGGGAAGTACATCAGATCCTGCAATGCCTGCGCCATTGCCAAACCGACCATCAAGAAGCAAGGCCTATATATCCCACTTTCTACCCCTAGTCGACCTTGGGAATCCATCTCCATGGATTACATGTCAGGCCTTCCTTCTACTAAGCATGGGAATGACTGTGCTTTTGTGGTTGTCAACAGGTTCTCGAAGATGGCCATAATGGCGACTTGCAAGAAGAATATCATAATAGAAGCCACTGCTAAACTCTTCTTTGAATGAGTGTGGGTACACTTTGGGATCCCACAATCTATCATCTTAGATCGGGACAATAGGTTTCTCAATACATTTTGGTTGAGTCTTTGGTCGATGCTGGACACCAAACTCACTAAGTCCACAGCCTTCCATCCCCAAACTGATGGCCAGACAAAGGTTGTCAACAGGATGATCGTACATATTCTATGCATGTACAACTCAAAGCATCCATGCACATGGGATGAGAGCCTCCCCTATGTTCAACACAGCTATAATTGGGCTCTCCACAGCTTGACTAGCCACAACCCTTTTCAGGTGGGCTTGGTATTCCAGCCACTATGTCCCATTGATGTGGCCATGCCATTTGCAGCTACTCAAGCATATTTGGCTCGTGTCCACTCTGAAACAGATAAGGCAAACAACTTCATTGAGCACATCCAACATATCCGCCAGTAGGTCCACGACATTTTGGAGAAATCAAATGCCTAGTACAAGCAACGACATGTTCAACATTTGGTGCCACACAAGTTTCAGGTGGGCGACAAAGTCTTGTTGCATTTGCAAAATGAATGCCTTACCAGATCCTATCAAAAACTCAGACCACTTCGATATGGTCCTTACACCATTACCAAGGCTACGGGGGACAATGCATTTGAGCTTAGCATTACCCCATTCCTTGGCCTACACCCAGTGTTCAATGTGGACCGCCTTCGGCCATACTTTCCACCATTACTAGACACATCCAACATTGCAGACAAGCTCACACCAATAGAGTTAAATCCAGATTGCATGGAACAAGCTGCAACTGATTGGATCATGGACACGTAGGTCAAGCACGCTCACCAGCAGAAGATCCAACTATATCGAGTTGTTAAAGCAGGCCATCTCCTTCACCAGGGCAAGTGGCTCACTAGGGACCAAGTTCAGTAGAAGTTTCCTCATCTCATGGAGGAACTCAACGCAATGGGGACCATTACTTCCTAAGGGGGGAGGAATGATCCAGGTGGATATTGGTGGCCACCCGCAAATTCCACTTGGACCCCCACCATTGTTTCTTTCATTTTTTCAGTTTCCTTAATTGTAGCATAGTTTACTATTTTTAGTAGTTTTTTGGGTCCTAAACTTCTAGAGCCATTTTGAGGCCCTAAACAACGTTTTTTGGAAATCTACTGCCAAAAGTTTAAAGTGTAAAATCGTCTTTTCCGTCGTAGTCCTCGAAGAGATCTTTCTAGCGGGTTATCATGAGTGTCAAACATAGATAATATGACCAAGTCGTGACCCTGGGAAGTTGGCTGTCCAACTCACCCCAATGGGGCCCATAAACTCTTGGTGTTACATCTCCTCGAGTTACGGTTTTGGTTGTTTAGGGTTTGCTCTTATTGTTCAATAATAAAAAGGCCCTCGAACCTCATTGTAAGGCATTTCAGAGGCATGTAGCCGCCACATCTCTTCTCAGAGATAAACTACCATTGCCTGAGCTAGTTTATTTCCATTTCTGTTTGTAAGCATATTTCAGTATTCTCCATTAATTAAATGAAGTATTATTTCTGTTGTATCTTTGTATTTGTGTTTATTTATGTACTTTATTGCGTTCCTGTTTAAATCTAGATCAAAGTTGGGATAGGATTGTTTGACTTTGTAGAGGACAAAGGGAATGATGGAATAGTTATGGGTGAGGAGCCATATATCGAGGAACCGTTAACAAGGGGATGATAAGAATATGAGACATGAAAAAAACCTGTGTTATGCCACGCAAAAACCCCATGGTGTTGGGCCGCTCCAGGTTAACCCCCTCCATATTGAGATTTCGATGACGCGCCAAAAATGTTCCATCCTTGAAGATGACCACTTGGTCGACGTGGGAAATGAGCCAAGAGGTCCCCAGTATGATGACAAATTGAACATCGAAATGGAACGACCCAGAAATCTAGTCGCTGAGATAAGTGAGTCTCCCCCTAGTGCAATTCAATGTGATCCAGAAAGCTACCCTAGTACTCCTTCTCAATCAAAATCCAAGTGACTCTATTATCTGGTGTGCCCAAGCACTGAGTATCAACATATACAAACTTGCCAAACCGATGTCCATAAGAACCTGCTTTGTCCAAAGTTCAATAGGCAACTCGGGCAATTTCACCAAAATGAGCTTGTTTTATGGCATGTTGTTGAGCGGGTTGAACCCAATGTACTACGAGTGGAGCACCAAGAATATCCTACCATTTATTCATGGAATTGCTTTGATTTTTTCCAAATCCTCCTTACTGAGAAAATGAAAGCTATACCAACCCCAAAGCAGCCGCACTACAGTCGACATATACCCCAGTAAGGATTTCCATTTTTTATCCACCCAAATTCTCATCTCCAAATCACTAAGATTCGTAAAATTCCACTGACCAACGAGAGCACGCTTCTATAAATTGGAGATACGGTCAATCAAAAATTCATTGTCGAAAAATAGAGCAGACAGTGGGGTGGTGGTCTTGATAGAACATTGTTGATGCCTGATCGATGTTCATAACCTGCATGTTCGCCACCCTACAAATTAAGGGATGCATGACTACCATATGACACTTTTCCATCTCCTAGGATAGTGTGCCAAGCATCCAGGGACCGAGTGACACCTCGGCATTCCACCCTTGATGATTGAAGTAGATGTGACTCAACGTCCATGGTGGCCCAAATAAAAACCTCATGGGATGACATGTAGGAGTCAAGGATGTCCATACCCCCCAAAAAGGGAAGTAATTCCACAAAGGCAAATCACGAGTGTAGTGCCTTGTCAGAATTAAAGGATATGCCAGAGTGGTAGATAAGAAGAATAAGGTAGAATGTACCAGATGTACCCACAAAAATCTAGGGATTGAGACAATCTAAGATTATGGGAAAGAGATGCGTGTGGGGAATAATGCCCACATCCAGCCAAAGAAAAGACTGCCAACCGTTAAATGTCCAAAACCGGAAAAAGGTGGTGTAAAAAATATAATAATAAATAGCCAGATAAGGAGTGGAGTACGATGACCCCAGATCACATGGAAAATTTTCTGGATGGCATCTGGAAATAAATTTCATGTGATACAAAATCGATGGGGGGAGATTATGCCAACCGCCACCTCCGAAAACTTAATATCAACCAAGTGCACAAGATTCTGGCACCGGTAAAACAATCCAAAATGAGAGCCAAAAGCTAACAAAAATGAGTGAGGTAGAAGGAAAACAAAGTGGAAATCAACCACAGAACATCCAGAAAAAGAGAAAAGTAACCGAAGACCTTCAACACAACAACAACAATAGCATCCCATGCAAGCCAGCCATAAGTTATAGATACGAAATCAAAAATATTTGCAAGGCCTGGAAATAATGAAAGAGCTAGTCCACTGGTTCTAGAGTAAGGATAAATTGTTTGTATGCAGACAAGATTCCTCCCCAAAAGAGATAAGAGAATATGCTTCGCTATATGATTTAGTCCTGGAAGGCATTTATACGTTTAGACTAAGGATGAGAGTGTGTGGAGAAGATACAGTAAACTATATAAACCACAAGAGAAAATAACAACAGTATATAACAGAGTTATGACTGAATGAACCTGAGAATAAACATGTTACTCATACCCTAAAGGAACCCCATGGGGACTACCAGGAGCTTAAGAACACCTCAAATGAAGCATGAGAAGGGTATCATCAAAGACTCATGTCCCCAAATACATTGTAGAAGACAATTCCAGATATAACAGCCAGAGACAAGAAAGAGCCAATACCAGCATATATAGTCGAAACATTCCACAACACATACCACCCTATAGACCAGTCGAACATACCTGGAAAGAAGTTTAATAGCTAGTAGATGTTGACAAGTTTACTGTTGCATCTCCCATTACTCTGTGTGCCCACTTCGTGAGAATTAGATGGTTATTTGGTTACCTGTTTCGTAGAATTCCATGCAGTTGAATGATAATTTTCCCTCAAAATTTTTCTATATATTATTTTGGTTATATATATTTTTTGAATATTAAGCCTATTATCTAAAATTACTTTTAATTGATTATAATCTAGAAAGAAATACGAGGTAGATGGAGGGGGCAGATTGTCTTCAATTTTGATGGAGATCAAGAAGTAAAGTTTAATTTGGGTTTAGGTCAAAAAACAAATACTCTGGCAAAACTATATGGGCTTTAATTTAACCATTAGTTGGCTGAAGATTGAGGCATCTCTTCCTTAATCAATCTTTGGGATTCCCTTATCACAATTCAACACCTTTCAGGCTCACTTCCAAAAACGAACCTTCTTTCCACTCTTCTTCAAAGAATTATTTGCACTCTAGAGTCACTCTAGCACAAGGCCTATTTTCATATCCTCCGTATCCAAAACAAAGAAGTTGATATACAAGCTAATCTCACATGTCGATTGGAAGAAGGACAATGTAATGTTAATGGATCCTTAAGCTGGATAGTGATCTCATTCCTAGTCTCATCTCTACTATTAGAATTGAGGGCTTAAACCAAAATAATTGTTGTGTCAAGGTGAATGATATAAGCCTTCCATGCCTTCAGGCTATGGAGAATAATTCAATGATCAACAAGTGGCATTACGCATAGGTCATATCGATCAAGGTTACATGCTGGGTGAATGAAATCCATGGGAACATTTATTCATGGCACGTGAAGATGCTTGATTCTAGACTGTTAGGGTCCCACCCTAACCCCCTTATTTATGTCATGGGATCACTTCATAATCAAGATTCAAGAAAGCCCATATTAATATTTGTAAGTGGTTAACCCACAATTAATTACGGGACCACAGTTAGTTGCAAATGGGCGGTAGTATTAGTTAGATGGTAAATGGGCGGTAGTATTAGATAGATGGTATTAATAAAACCCATGATATTGGCTCGTGGTATTGCATGTATGAGTCATATATAAAGGATAGAGACTCCCTGCGAGGAGCATTGTGTCTTGTTTTGTAATCGAGCTCTGCTCTATTGGAGGTTGCCCCCTCGAAGAGGCCTGTGAACATTTCTCTCTGAATAATAAAATCATTGCTATTCTGTGCTCTGGGTATAATTTTCGCATATTCTGTGTTCTCGGTATCTTTTCTTCGCAAATTCTATGTTTGGGTATCGCTTTGCAGGTTAAGAGCATAACAAGTGGTATCAGAGCACTTTCCAGGGCTCGGTGGGATCTCCAAATTTTAGCAAAATTTTTTTTTAGGCTAGAGACGTGTTCCGGCGTCTTTAAACCACGGGATCTGTCGTTAAGCGCATAAACCTGCGGATTTGGGGAGGCATGCACGCAGGAAATACAAGAGGTGGTCACGTCTGTTGGACTCCCTTGTAACCCCTGTGGGTACCCCTTCGAGTAGTAGCGCATCAGACAGAACCGCGCACGGACTGTCTTCCACGTACCCTCTGGGTATATAGGAAGCCCCCTAGCTCCCTTGAAACCTCGCCATAGATCAACCTTCGGCCGTCTTGTGGCTACAGTACACCGAGAACAGCACTCGGAGAGATTACTCGCCCGTACGATAGGGTAGTCGGGTTGTACGGCTAAGGGTACGGTCGATCCTCCTTAGTTAGAGCCCTGAAACATTGGGCCGAGTACTACTGTCAGACCCTTATGTATATTGCGATCTGTAGCACCTGACACTCCCCAAGACCATAGTTCCCTTTCTATCGGGGGATCACACATCATCTATTCCAGATCAGCAGCAGCAGTTGTCCACCATTCAGATCTCTCAGATCCACCAGATCGGATATTTCAGATCAGCAGCAGCAGTTGTTCCACCATTCAGATCTCTCAGATTCACCAGATCGGAGTAGTTGGGAAGGGTTCCTGTACCTGGATATAATTTTCGCAGGACTTTTGGCGGCATTGACATTTTGAGGATTTGGCGACTGCAGTATTGATCAAGAAGGAGTAAAACTCCGTTAGGAGTTTTCGAAAAAAAAAAAAAAATCTGAGATCTCCCGGGACGCTTATTGGTGACCTAGCCCATCAGTATCAGGACGACGAGCTGAGCAAGGTGGTACCATTCAATTTCTTAGTAAAAATTTTTAGGCGGTCCCAAATTTTCATCAGGTTGGTGTATGGTAGAAACTCGCGCTCAAGCGATGGCCAATGAACGGATCGACAAAATTGAAAACCATATGGAGACCCTCCAAACGGCTATGTCCAAGATCGAACATGAGCTTCAAGGAATGAGTAGCTTCTTACAACTTCAGCTTAAAGGAATGAGTAACCAGATACAGCAGGCATTCCCAGAAGGCAAGGAGCCAGCCCACGAGGAGGGGTATAATGGCCATAACTACCATGAGGGTGAGTCTAGCCACTCTCCTCACATGTGGCACTCCCGTCCACCACCCAGTCAGCGTCCTCCCAAGTTGGATATGCAGAAATTTGATGGTTCTCACACGTCAACATGGCTAGCACAAATGGAGCAGTATTTCCAATTGAATCATATCACAGATGAGGGAACTAAGCTTATGGTGGGCACCATGTACTTGGACAATGAAAGATGGCAATGGAAGGAATGGCATCAACGCTGCAATGGACATTTTCAGAATTGGGCCCAATTTGCCAAAACGCTCCGCAGTCGCTTTGAACAGGAAGACTCTTTTTTGGGGCGTCTCACTAAGCTTCGACAGACGGGTACAGTGGAGGAATATATGACTGCTTTTGAAGCTTTAGCCTTCCACACTAAGGGTCTCACAGATGAGTTCTACATGGAATGCTTTATCAGCGGTCTTAAAGAAGCCATCAAAGCTCAGGTTCTACTCCACCACCCCCCCACATGGACCGAGGCTTGCCAGGTAGCCCGTAAGGTGGAACGTGCATTAACAGCCCAATCCAGCCGCCCCAACTTCCCCGCTAAAGGTCGTCCCTCACAGGCTCCCAATATGACCCAGACACTTAAGATTCAAAAGGTGTCACCGGTAGAAATGGCCGAAAGAAGGAAGCAAGGACTATGTTACTACTGTGATGAAAAATATTCCCCGGGTCATAAATGCAAAGAGCACAAGTTTTTTCAAATAGATGCCACTGACTACAGCTCCACCGAGGAAGATCCACCACTTGAGGAACCAGAGGCGACCGAAGAAGATAACCAACAGGAGATGGTATCTGATGAACCAATGATTTCGCTACATGCATTGGCAGGAATTTCTTCCCCTCAAACTCTCAAAATCAGGGGTTTTCTTAAACATCACCTAGTAGTAGTCTTGATTGATAGTGGAAGTACCCATAATTTCATCCACCAAAAGATCGCTGAAGCAGCACATTGTTTTGTCCGGGCAGTTTCTAACTTCCAAGTCCAGATTGCAGATGGGGGCACAATGAAATGTGAAGGTCGCTGTGAAAATGTCAAAATTCAAATGGGGGATTATCATTTGAAAACCCACATGTTTGCAATACACATGGGGGGTTGCGACATTGTCCTCGGTGCGGAATGGCTCCGCACTCTTGGGCCAATCACAATGGATTTCCAGGAGTTATATATGAGTTTTAAGCAGAACGACTTCACACATACCCTCCGTGGACTACAGGCGGGAGCCCCCTCTATCATAAGCTCGCATAGCATGGAAAAATTGTTAAAAAAGGGCCATCATGGAGTGGTAGCTCAATTTAATGCCATCCAGGTAGTAGACACCATGTCTTCGCCAATTCATCCTGAGATGCAACAGATTTTGAATAAACATCGGATGGTCTTTGACAAACCTCATGAACTTCCACCCTCGCGAGGGGAACATGATCATAGCATCACATTGGTTCCAGGGGCCCAACCCCCAAATGTGAGGCCATACAGACATCCGTTCACCCAAAAGAATGAAATAGAAAAAATCATCAAGGAATTGTTGGAAGCAGGTGTCATTCGTCCTAGCATTAGTCCTTATTCATCTCCCGTCGTCATGGTCCTCAAGAAAGATGGGGAGTGGCGGATTTGTCCAGACTTCAGGGCCCTCAATAAGTTAACAGTCAAAGATAAATTTTCCATCCCAGTGGTTGACGATTTGCTGGACGAACTAAATGGGGCTCAATTCTTCACTAAATTGGATCTTCGCTCAGGCTACCACCAAATTCGCATGAAGGAAGTCGACATTCCCAAGACAGCTTTCAGAACTCATGAAGGCCATTATGAGTTCTTGGTCATGCCATTTGGTCTCTGTAATGCCCCCTCTACTTTTCAGAGCCTTATGAATCACCTCCTCAAACCATATCTCAGAAAATTTGTCCTGGTCTTCTTCGATGACATACTCATCTATAGTGGCACTTGGGCAGCACATCTTCAGCATGTAGATATCCTCCTGCAACTGCTCCGCACGCATAAACTATTTGTCAAAATGTCTAAGTGTGCGTTTGGCATGGAAGAAGTTGAGTATTTAGGCCACATTGTGGGGCGTGAAGGTGTCAAGGTGGATCCCAAAAAGATCCAGGCAATGCAAGAATGGCCTCAACCTAAGACCTTGAAAAGCTTGAGAGGATTTTTGGGTCTCACAGGCTATTATCGTAAATTTGTCCGCAACTATGGCCGCATAGCGAAGCCCCTGACGCAACTTCTAAAGAAAAATTCCTTCTTTTGGAACAAAGAAGCACAACAGGCATTTACCGCTCTCAAAACCGCCATGTGTTCCACTCCGGTCTTAGCACTACCGGACTTCACCAAAACATTTGTCATTGAATTTGATGCTTCAGGAACAGGTATTGGAGCAGTCTTAATGCAGGAAGGGCGACCATTGGCCTTCACCAGCCAACAACTAAGTGGGAAGAACTTGGGCCAATCTACCTATGAGAAGGAAATGATGGCCATCTTACATGCAGTTGAGACCTGGCGACCCTACTTGTTGGGGCGACGTTTCCAAATCCGCACAGATCATCACAGTCTTAAATATTTTTTGGAGCAACGCCTATCGTCCCCCCAACAAAATAAATGGTTAGCCAAAATGCTGGGATATGATTATGAGATCATTTACAAGAAAGGGAAAGACAACAGGGTAGCAGATGCATTGTCGCGCCAATTTGAGGAGGAAAGTACTCTGCTCGCAATATCCCTCCCCATTCCAGACTGGATTGAAGAGGCTCGCAAGGAATGGTTTTCACATCCCGGGCTCTCCCAACTCATTTCTCAATTACAGGCAGATCCTAATTCCAGCAAGGGCTACTCGTGGCAGAATGATATTCTTCGCTACAAGGACAGAGTCGTCATATCACCAACATCCACCCTCAAAAGTCGCATTTTGGCAGAATTGCATTCATCTCCCATTGCAGGACATTCGGGCTTTCAGAAGACATACGCTCGCACCAGAAGATCATTTTTTTGGACCGGCATGAAACAGGACATCCTTACTTTTGTAGCAGAATGTGACGTCTGTCAACGCCACAAAGGGGAAACCGTCAACACACCAGGCACATTACAACCATTGCCCATTCCGGCGTCAATTTGGATGGAGGTCTCCATGGATTTCATTACAGGTCTTCCAAAGTCCGGGAACAAATCAGTCATCATGGTGGTTGTGGACCGACTGTCGAAGTATGCTCATTTCTGCGCCCTACCCCAACCATTCACACCCACTTTGGTTGCTCAAACTTTCATGGATCAAATCTTCAAATTGCATGGCATGCCCACTTCTATTGTGTCCGACCGCGACCCAATCTTCACCAGTAATTTTTGGCAGGAGCTCTTCAGAATACAAGGCACTCAACTCAAACTCAGTACTTCATATCATCCGCAAACAGATGGTCAAACCGAAGCCGTCAACAAATGTCTAGAAACCTACCTTAGGTGTTTCACTTTAGAAAAACAACACCTTTGGGTACAGTGGTTACCTCTGGCGGAATGGTGGTATAACACCAACTATCATGCCACCACCAAAATGACTCCCTATGAAGCAGTCTATGGACAACTTCCGCCGACCCCTACTTCTTATCTCACGGGGTGCTCCAAAGTACAAGCCGTGGATCAACTCCTACAACACCGTGCAACCATGCTTGCCCACCTGCGCGAGAATCTTCATCAAGCTCAGAACCGTATGAAGAAACAGGCTGACCAACATCGATCAGAGCGCCAATTTCAAGAAGGGGATCATGTCTTTTTGAAGCTGCAACCATATAAGCAAACATCACTCAAAGACAAGGGCTGTCAAAAGCTCTCTCCAAAATTCTACGGACCATATCAAGTACTTCAGCGCATTGGAGAAGTGGCTTACAAGTTGGCTTTGCCACCTACAGCAAAAATCGACCCAGTTTTCCATGTATCGTGCCTCAAGAAAGTGATTGGGAACAATTGCCGAGTTCAAACCAGTCTACCTGAGTTGGATGAAGAAGGATCAATCTGGCTTCAACCTGAACAGGTTCTAGACACTCGAGACAAGCACCTGCGCGGCCGCATGATTAAGGAGGTCCTCGTCAAATGGAAAGATACCTCGCCAGAAGATGCAACTTGGGAACCAGCCGCTATTCTTCAGCAGTTTCCGCAGCTTCAGCCTTGAGGACAAGGCTAGTCTTAAGGGGGAGGGCATGTTAGGGTCCCACCCTAACCCCCTTATTTATGTCATGGGATCACGTCATAATCAAGAGTCAATAAAGCCCATATTAATATTTGTAAGTAGTTAACCCGCAATTAATTACGGGACCACAGTTAGTTGCAAATGGGCGATAGTATTAGTTAGATGGTAAATGGGCGGTAGTATTAGATAGATGGTATTAATAAAACCCACGATATTGGCTCGTGGTATTGCATGTATGAGTCATATATAAAGGATAGAGACTCCCTGCGAGGAGCATTGTGTCTTGTTTTGTAATCGAGCACTGCTCTATTGGAGGTTGCCCCCTCGAAGAGGCCTGTGAACATTTCTCTCTGAATAATAAAATCATTGCTATTCTGTGCTTTGGGTATAATTTTCACATATTCTGTGTTCTCGGTATCTTTTCTTCGCAAATTCTATGTTTGGGTATCGCTTTGCAGGTTAAGAGCATAACATAGACTCCTCTTCTCTCTCGCCTCCATCTTTGTAACAGAATCGATGGCGAATCAATGGGTTGAATTTATGAAACTTAGAATGGTGTCACCTCCTGAAGCGTGGGATAACTCTACAAGGGGCAACCCATCTTTGTAATAGAAACAATGGCGAATCAATGGTTTGAATTTATGAAACTTAGAATGGTGTCACCTCTTGAACCATGGGATAACTCTACAAGGGGCAACATTCATGAAGGATGATATCATTCTTATGTCAGAAGAATTGGTTCGACGGGATACATATTGATGTCCCTATGGTCTTTTCTATATCTGGAGTGTTCCCCAGTCCCTCATTCCTTGTGCCGATATTTTCCTAACATAGTGCTGGAATCTCCCTCGACCCTATTCTTTTCATAAGAACAAGTTCAAAATTCTTGGGCTCTTTTTCAATCTAAGTTTCTTCTCCCCTATTGCAAACCACTGGATAATTCGAAACACATTAATTTTTAGTATTCTCCAGAAGATAAATTGTGGAGCTCTAATTTCTTTAACAGTGGACTCCAATTCTACCTTGGAAGGGTTCTTAGTTTCCCTACATGGTTAAAGCCATAACTCAAGTAGGAAGAGGGGGTCAGTTGCATGGTCCCTTGGATTTATCCACAAAATCTCCATCTTGGCATTTTAAGTAGAGATATCTCTTAAGTTGGTATGTGGTCATCCTTGCTTTTAGAGATCTTCTACTCTAGTGTTGTGCCTATCCTCTTTCTCCTTCTGGTGTGTATTGTTGTCCTTGCATATTTGGTCATATGCACACAATGAAAAAAAATTATGTGAGCTTTCAACAATTCTAGCCCCTACAATCGTTGCTCACACCCTCTTATTGAAACCCATGAAAATATTAGTTCCCTCCATCAGAAACTTAGTCAACAATCATCCAACATCCTCTTCATGACTGAAGAAGTCCAAAAATATCAATCTAGGATTACTTAGTTGGAAGGCAAATTGGATTAGATTTTCCACCATCTTGTTGATGTGCAATATTAGAGAACTCTAGATGAAAATTGAAACATGGCTAGTAGTGCCCTGAGTGGCCCCTTAGATAAGATGTCCATTGATCCTCCTTCATAATTTATGCGTGGTCAATATAAGTGCATTTTTTTATGCGACCAATTCTGGCAGGCATATAGTAGTAGTAGTTTTTGCATCTTGTATGACTATAGTAGTAGGCTTGATGTAAATTTTAAATTTCCTCTCTCACTCTTACTGGAAGATCTTGTCTACTAGAACAAAATGTAAAATTTACCAAGTATCTTGTTGTGATCGGGTGCATAATTGATACTAATTTTTCTCATCCTTGTCCAAGAAGAAAAGTTAGAAACAAATAAATTAATGAGATTTTAAAAAATTTAACATGAATATATTAAATTTACCTCGCAAAAATTCCAAGAAATTGTGAGCTAATACAGAATAATGCTATCCAACTATGACATGTTAGTTGCAATAAAAATGTGGAAAAATAAAAATAGGACCACATTTTTTCTTAGTGTAGGTACTTACACAATGTTTTAGGATATCATGTAAAAAGATGAAACCTAAACAATCAAATTGTCTTCCTGGTAGTTTGTATTTATCAAAAATTGGTGTAATTTTAAAAAATGGTGCTTCCCTAAGATTGGTATGTTATTTTTCTCAATAATCATAATGAATATCCTTGGATTACGCCTCGAGTTTTCTATGCAAATGACAGAATATTTTGAAACAAATTTGTATTATCAAAGATAACATATAGGTCTTGTGAATTATTATTACTCCATAATTTTTTTAAAATTAAGAAACATAGTGAAGCCTTAAAATGATGAGGTCCATATGTTATGAGGGCCTTAACATATACACAATTTTTATTCTTAATGTGTAGGTATTCATTGGTTTTTGTTTGGATTCTTTTCATATTTCAAAATAAGTCAACGAATCAAAAGTTATAGCTAAAATAAAAGACCTGTGCTTTTTTATAAGTTTGATATATGTCCAAAAAATTACATAAAAAATAATTATTAATTTGTGTGTGTGTGTGTGTGTGTATAATCTATTTATAAATCTTTATAAATATGTTTAGTTTCATTAGCAATGAATACATAGATCACATACAGAGTCATGGTTGAAAATTTGGAAGTTGTAAAAATGGATGTGTTTTTTATTTATGCAGACCAAATCAAGATGTTTGATAATTTGAACCTAAATCCAAAGCGACCACCACATCCACCACATAATTGAAAAAGTTGTTCCTGTGAAATATTTTTTGAAATTAACGTGTGTGTTACTAATGCACTGATGTTATATTAACACACATGCCCCATAATAAGGAGCATGCATTATATTTGATGTACATATGTTTTAGAATGTGCTTGCATTATATAATTCACACATGCTCTCTCTCTCTCTCTCTCTCTCTTCATATTTTTCTCTCTCCTTATCTATTTCTCTCTATCATTATATGTCTCTGCTATATTGAGCTCTCTCCCCTTCATTAAGCCCCTCCTTTCCCCCCTAGCCCCTATCACTCACTCTCTCCTTTCTCTCCCTATCCCCCATCACATGCTTTGTCTCTCTTTCCCTATCACTTTATCTTTCTAGCTCTCCTTGTGTTTCCCTCCTCTCTCTTCCCCTTTCCTATCCTTTTCTCTCTCTATCTCTCCCCACGTCTCCCTATTTCTATCTCTCTCACCCTTTCCCTATTTCCTCCTTTCCCTTTCTCTCTTTCTCTCTCTCTTCCTTTGCCCCCTACTCTTTGCCTCCATCTAATTCCCACTCTTCATCATTTTCTCTCTCCCTATCCCTTTCTCTCTATTTTCTTATGTATTCCTCCTATATTCCTATCTCTTCCCTTTGCTATGCCTCACATCTCTCTCTCTCTCTCTCGCTCTCTCTCTCTCACACACACACACACACATTTATGGTTTTATTAATTTGATAAATGTATTATTATTTCTTTGTTTCGTTTTATTCTTTTAATCTTCATCTTCATGGTTTTGTATGGCTCTTTTAAACTATAAAACATGATCAATAACTCTTATAATCTTATAAATTATGTACATATGATTTCTTGTCAAAAATTGTAATAATGGTATCAACCTCCATTACTTATAATTCTATTTAACATTATTAGAAAAATAGTTTTATTGATTTTTATGCTAGGGAATTTCATCATATGATCATGAATCAAACCATTTGGAGTTATTTATTGTTTGAAATTCTCAAATCCATCTTTCTTTGCCTTTGGTTATCATTTCTAAGAAAATTTAGAATTGTTAGCAAACGATGGAAGAATCTTTTGGAAAAGCTTCTATTTTATCACGTTCCAATCAACTGTTTATGAATGAATTTGGATTTATGATTCCTTTGTTTCATAATCAAGGAAATTATTTTTCTACTGAATACCTTAATCAGAATGGGCACATATGTCGTTTTCGTATGCCATTTATAGATTCAAGATACATAGTAGAATATATTATTGGATCTACGGTTCTAATGTCCTTACCAATAGAATGCTCTCGTTCATACAATGATTTTGTGAAGAATCCATTTACAAAGGCCTTTACAAACATAGGGACAATATGGGTTGGAGACTGAGGATTCTTTTCATTATTGAAAAGAGTAAGTACCAAAAAATATGATTGGATTGTTTTGAAACATATCTATAAAAGAATGCAATCAAAGTTTTGTGCTTGCAGTAGTCTTGATAGGGTTTGGAGACGGGAAGAGCTTCCACTTGGTGGCACTTCACCCACTCATGGGGGCTTCACTCAATGATCCTATCACATATCACGTGCGTTTGTGGCATAGTGAAAAATACCCTAATTTGACTACATATTGGAAAATATTTATAAAGTTCACATTATTTAACCCCCTACCAATACGAACCCAATACACATTACCAATTAAAAAAACCCTAGTTTCATTAGATATTATATGTGTCCATTTTTTCATTAACATTTTCTTATACCCCTTTATATTTTTTCATTAACTTTGAGCTCCAGTTTTATACCAATATAAAAACTCTTTACTCCATAATATATAGTTAATATATTATGTCATTTTTTTCTCAATAGATATCCCCCAATATGAACTCACGTGGTATGGTATTTCTCCCCCAGCAAAGACCCCATGCACCCCCTAAGGATGCAATGCTTTATAAAATAGATTGTTTTAGCTATATTTAGAGGAGTATGAATATTATCCTCATTATCGGTATACAATCTACTAGTTTGATGTTATAAGAAAGGTTGGGTATGTGTTATATTATTTCCATGACTAGCTCCACGCATTGCACATTGCGTCGGGTGCAGTGCCCTAAGAATATTTTTTATGCGGACTTAATAGTAGTTGGGCAGACCCAAAGATGGTGGGCGGACCTACCCATAGTTTTGTGCAAGGATTTTGTACATGGTTTTAGGCACGATGGTTTTCTTCCCATGGCATTTTGAAGATCCAGTCTAGGGAACTATGGTTATGTTCTAATCTAGGGTTAATGGATTGAGGTTTATGAATTCTTCAACATGTATATATATGTATTGTAAATTTGAAAGGAATATAATGAAAAATCAATTTAGTAGTCATGCTTTTGGGATCCAGGGGAAAATCTCTATGTATACAAGTAATGAATGTTGTTTTTCATTTATTCCAATAATATACACATGGTGTATGTCATTAGTATTATACAATACCAATTGATGTGTTTTATAAAAAATGGATTCACTTTTTTTGGTCAATCAAAGAAGTAGAAAAATTCCAATTCAGTGAGTTGTGCCTTGAAAGAAGAATTGACTACTTTAAGGATGAATGGGGCTTCAATGGAAGTTTTTGCAAGAGTTTTCTATAGATACAAATAACAAAAGTCTTAGTCATATTCCGTTTCAAACGTTCTATGGTGTAGTACTTATGTGTAGCTACAGTGAAGTTCCATTCTTATTATATGACATTATGACTAGTCTTTGTTTCCCAACAAATATTGAACACATAGCTAATCAACAAATGCCTGGGTTCTGGATTCGAATGCTCGAGAATTGCAACAATCTGATTATCTCTAGAAATATATTTTCACTTGTTTCGTGTAACGATTATGTTCATTGGATTCCACCATTAACTATAGATATGGGGACTTAGGCTATTAAGCCTACCGAAACTAGTTGAAAAATATTTTCATTTTATATGCTTTCCAAACTCTTGGTCTATATGCTAATGCTTTTAAATTATGTGTGTGTGTGTCTGCGTGGTTCCTACTGAACATTCGTCAATGTATATACATATCCATTACAACAAAATAGGCCATTAGTGCTGCAAATAACGTCAGAATCCAGTGTTTCTGAATGCACGAATTGGCATTAATCGACGACGCAATATTTGAAAAAAAAAGGCATGCTCTAAGAATTTGGAATCTAGTTAAATTCATAAAGGCGTTGCTGGGTAAACACAAAATATCTCTGCAACTTACATTGCTTTGCAAATAGTTTTATAATTGGTCATGTCTCCAGTGACAGGGACTAGTATTTTCATCGTAATTCCATTGGATATTTTGATTTCGATTCCAAAGCTAATGTTTGCAAGTTCATTGTGTCAAGAACATCTTCCTCTAAGTCCTCCTATACCTCTTCCTCCATTATTATATATTATCTTGCTGCTTCTTTCCTTGGATTTTCTTCTTCATTTTCCTTATGCTTTTTCTTATTCTTTCTTCCACTTAGGTGACCATCTTCTCTTGGTCTCTTCTCATCCCAACTTTCTTATTGTTCTTCCTTCTCTTGTTGTACTATTTTGTAATGATTTTCTACTTTGTTTCCTAATGTTATTGGATCTTGTGGCCCTTTCCTCATTGCTTTCTTCCTATTCGTTACCTTTATGAATCCTTTGTTGTCCATTGTCTGGGTATTTGGTGTGGACTATTAATTTGTTTTAATGGGCATTCTCTGAGCAAATGACCATACTCACGACATTTGCAGTACCTAAAAGGGATTTTTTCATAGTCTATGGGCTACTCCCAAATTTCATCCTGGTAGTTTATCTGTATACTTGTTGGGAGTGGTCTATTCAAGTCTAGATATAAACATAACCTCTCATATGATGTATACCACACTAGTTTGGTTGTTTCTAATGTCATAATGGATACCCCAGTGGCATTACCTATACCCTCTATTGTGCCTTGGTACGAAGATTCTTGTGGTCGTGAGTATACCCTGGGACAAACTGGAGCTAAATTAAAATCTTCCTCATTAGGGTTGAATTTCTCAACCCAAGGTTTCATATATAAACTGAATAAATTTGATAGGTATGATCCTCCCTGAAACATCTTTTTAATGTCTTCCACATTGTTGAAAATGACAATGAAAACTTTTGAGCCCGACTTCAATTATATGCCCCCTTTTAATTGCAAATACTTATGAATCCACCTTGTTAACAATCTTTTCAGTGGCCAAGTGCCTATATATTTGCAGATTAATGTGTGGTCTTTCATGTACTATATCACTTCCCCACCTTTCCTGAGATGATCTTAAACAATGTGGTTTTAGATGTCTGTGGAAGACATGATCTAATGTCTTTTGCCTCTTTCCCTTATTAATTAACTGATTCAGGGGTGACTTTTTCTTCCCCCCCCCCTCCTTTTTTAGCGAATTACAATGATGGACCAAAATTGACATTCATGTGTCTTTCAAAGCCATTTGGTTTATGAGTTATTTGTCTCACCTCCCTTCCCACTACCACTTTTATGAAAGAAGGGCCTCCCACCTTCGTCCCCAGGGAAGCGATCAAAAGATGCATTTGTACCTTAAAATACGAGCTCAAGATCAAATCCATACCCCTATAAAAATATAATCTATTTTTAATTCATAAATACCACCCAATATTAAATTATTTTGACTTTTATACTTATTAACTTGCAAAAAAACATAGATATCATAGAAAAATTAAGATACTCTTAAAAAAACCTTTTTAAGTGTGTATCCATTGAAGTTAGTACATGTTACATACAAAATATAATGTTTTAAAAAAAAAGTAAGACAAACAATAACTACCAAAATAGTGAATCTTTACCTTTTTTCATTTTTTTTACGGGATAAAAATAGTATAAAATGATAAAGCAGTAAACCTAATAGTTATGGTTTGTGGTGTCGATAAAATTATTAAGTAAAATAATTCTAGTGTAAATAAAAAAGTAGTTGACAAGAACGCTAAGTCAGTCCAACTCTATTGGGGGCATTTCATGATTAGGTTGAAAAGGTGACTTGGGTCTAAATAATTCAAGTCAAAAAGTAAATTCACTTAAATTGTCAAACAAATGCAGGGAAATTGTCGAGCACATGCAAATTCTGGTATTCTGGTGGGGGAGATTTCAAAAAGGTGAAAATAATCCATTCATTTTGGATCCCAAGATTTGGTTGACACTGTGAAGAGTCGACTTCCTCTTGATTCCAATTTAGCCATCCATGTGATTGCCGTGACTTTTGGTTGTAATTGATCGAGATATTTATAATTATTTTTAATTAGAGACTGAAAAATTATTAAACAAGTTCCACGATTCCCCATTTTAATTAGACAAGTTGCCACCGCTGACAACCCACTCACTTCCGATCCAAGTTACAACGGTGCATCGACTGTCTATTATCCATAAAGACTTGGACTATATATACGTGATGCGACTTCTTCGTCATAACATGGTGTCACTCCAAGGTCCACCATTTATGAATCTTTATGAGTAGGTAAGCAGTGATGTCACATACAAGTCCCAAAAATATAAGTGTTCAGGAAATCACCAAGCGAGGCGCATTAACCATCGCGGGACTGATGTCAAACGGTCACGAAAGAAGTGAATCAGAGATGAATATTCACCCTTTTTGTTATAAATATACCCTCATTATTAATGTAAAGAGCTTTTGGACGGCCTTTTGGCTTAGGATCAGAAGCTTGAGAGAAGAGGGTTGTGTGGACTTGCAAAACTCGACATGAGAGGGTGTAAAAATATTAAAGTAGAGGAAGTGAAAGGTGTCGAAACTTTTGAGGAAATTTCGTACCTTAAACGCATCTCAGCTTTGGCCCCAACAGATGACCGAGTGCACAAATGATTTTGGTGATTATGATCTTGATATATATGAGAATTATGATGATGATTATTTTGTTGAAAACAAATTGTTCCGGTTTTGTCGGGATTGAAAGGATGGAAGGAAATTTTGTAAGGATGGAAGGATGGAAGGATGGAAGGTTCCATTATGAATCATGATGATTTAAAAATGTATTTGGTATTCCTGAACTGCCGTACGAAACATCAAATCCCGGTAAAACTGTGGTTAACTTTCTTTCCGCGTAATATAACCTTCTGCAAACGATGGTTGATAGATATCTCAAGAAGCCTAACAAAACATGCTATGCAAAATAAACCAATAAACCTATCGGCATCTATTACAAGCACATTAGGACGTCACCAGCTCTCGGACAACCGTGGTAATTGCCTTCCCTTGGTACGGCGTGGTAAGGCAAAGGCAAAGGCAAATTGTTTTGTTTTTTTATATTTTTTTTTTATCCCATTTTGATAGGCATGTTTATTTTCATGTTTCTTTTCAGAAAAAAAAAAAATAATAATAATAATTTTTTAATTTAATTATTAGATATAAGATAAATGGTAAAGATTTAACTTATTAGAATATTTATAATAGTATTCATATTTATTTTTAAGTTAGTTATGATGTTTTAATTAATTTATTTCAAATTAATTAATTAAAAAAATGTTATATCAACACATGTCATATTGGTATGTGATATTTATTCATAAGCACTAGTATTGGGTTATGATGTTTGTAATAAACTATTTACAAATTAAGATTTTCTATGGTAATGTAGGGTGAATCTAATTAATTACAAAGAGTATTACATGTTTTTAAAAATATACACGTATTTAATTCATAGTATAATTATTTTTATAATTAATCATAACAATAATTTAAAATAAAATTACCAATTAATTACTTATTATGATTTTTTTTAATATCAACCATGTGAAATATATTCTATAGTGTTTTGATGTTTAACATGTTATATGATTAGGCTGTTCTGCTACTTGAAATCAGTGTTTTAATGTTTAACATGTTATATGATTCCGCTGTACTGCTACTTGAAATCACTTATTTTAAGAGAGCATGGCAAGCTGTTTCAATCAGAGATGTAATTCTGCAGCAACCTGCATCTTCTGTGTTTTTCAAGTTTGCTATCAACTTCACTCACAAATCACTTATTTTAAGAGAGCATGGCAAGCTGTTTCAATCAGAGATGTAATTCTGCAGCAACCTGCATCTTCTGTGTTGTTCAAGTTTGCTATCAACTTCACTCACGTTCTCATCTATTGGCAAAGATAAATCATGAAATGAAAATTCAAAATATCCATACCGTGCGTCAGGTTAGAAAACTTAAGACTTAATGCATGTTTGTAAAATATGAGACCTTAGAATTTCTGAAAGGGAACCTGGGAACCGAGGTTGTTTCCCTTCAAAAGGACGACAGATCTCTACATTTTTCGCTAAATCTATGGCACAGCCGTAGAGCTTCTACAATATGCTACAGATGTCACAACCTCTCCTTCGGTGCCTTTCCTAAGATAAATCTGTAGAAAGGACCACAAAATAACAACTTAGTCATGTTTTTATTTTGAAGGTTCAAAATTGCTCAGAACCTCTGAACTGTTCTTTCCGTTTAAAGCAAATTAAATGTAATCTCTATATGTCTTGCTAAGAACATCAACAGTTACAGGAACGATGTGCTCTAAGGCCGATTTAATTACCGAAAAAAGTTGGGCAAAAAAACATTTTAAGAAGCGAATTCCACAGGCACGAAACTTACCTCAAATGCGGCCTCCGCCTACTAAAAGAATACATGGTGAAACTAGGAAACAAAAAAAAATATTATCTCCAAATGATTGCATTGTTCCTAAAAGGTTGATTGTTACTGATATGACTTAAAGTATTGATAAAATTATATGGATATGACTTAAATTATTGATACAATTATATTTATCTGGAACATTATAGCACAATAATAAAGTGGTTAAAATATGTTAATTTTTTTGTTTTCATTTTTCACTTTTAAAAATAAAATTAATGGTACTAGATGACAAAGAAAAAATAATGACTAATATATTTATTATTGTTAAATATGATAAAGTTAGATGCGAAAGAAAAAATAATGACTAACATATTTATTATTGTTAAATATGATAAAGTTAGATGCGAAAGAAAAAATAATGACTAACATATTTATTATTGTTAAATATGATAAAGTTATAATTGAGAAAAGTGGATTATGGTTAACAAATAATTGACTACGGGGTGTTTATGGTTGTTTATAGTTGTTTACCTTAAACTAAAGTTGTATGTGCTAGATTATAATTTGACCATGCAATGAGCATGTTTCACCATGTCGCCTATGGTTGATTGCGATTGACCATGGTTTACTAGGTTGAGCATGGGTGAAAAAGGTTGACTATAGTTTCTCATGGATAAATTTAGCAAGCTATATTGACCATGGTTGACAATGATGAGTATCATTGACCATGCTTCTACCATTTTTCCCATGGTTTACTCGTTGATTACAGTGAAATATGATCAACTTATGGTTGTAATTTTAACTATTATTGACTATAGATTGGCCACAATTAATGCTTTTGTTTTGGGCACCTTTAGCAACATAAATACCCTATATTTGTGCTATTAAATACTCCCAATCTCACTCTTCTAAGTTATGAATTTTCTTGTAATAAAATATTTGGTAAAATAATGATTCTTTGTTGTTTAAAATGCATCTTCAAATCCATAAATGAATTCAATATTATCAATTTTACCAAAAACACTAAACATAAAATAAGTTGAAATGACAACCACTTTATTCTATTAGTAGGAAAAAAATACATGTCATTACATGTCAATATAGTTAAGAATGAAGCCCTTGGCAAGGCATGCATGGTTGCTCATTAAATTGGTAGACTAAAACACTAAAGCACCCTTATGAACGCTAGATGGATCCACGAAGGAGATTTCACCACAGGGTTTTCCTCAAGCACCATTATGAACCCTAGATGGATCCACCAAGGAGATTTCACCACAGGGTTTTCCTCCCGAAATCAAGATGGAATTGGCCACACCAAGTTCACAACAAAGCATCAGTGTGAGAAACAAATCCAGGATGACCCAAATACCTTGCTCCTCTCCCCTTTTAAAGACTTGATGGACTCTCTCTCCAATCTTCTAGAAGCATGTATTTTATTATTTTTCTAATACCATAGACAAACACAATGAGAAAATACCACATAGCATCCATAAAAAAAATGAATATTACATCATTACTTATGAATCCAAACATCTATAAATTTGCAGATTAATGTGGAGTCTTTCATGTATTATATCTTTTCCCCAACTTTCTCTGAGATGATTTCCAAGATTGAGGCTTTTGGCTGTCTGTACAAAACATGATCCAGTATTTGTTGCCTCTTCCCTTATTGGTAGAGGGATTTAAGGGCTATTTTTTTTCATCCTCCTTTTTCCTTTTTAATTATTTGAAATGTTGGGCCAAAATTAACATTCTTATTTATTTCAAAGCCATTTGGTTCAAACCCTTTTGTTACTAGCAAATTTAAAAAAAAACCCTCCCACCTCTCCCCACATGGCACAGCCATAAAAAAGAAAAAAACATTTGAATCAAAATTCCACACCTAGATTACCAACGCAAGATTAAAATCATAACTATCTAAAAATATGATCTATTTTTAATTCGTAAATACCCGCATATATAAGATATTAGATTATTTCTAATTTAGTATTTATTAGACTTAAAATAAAAAAAATCCATATAATACTGCTTTAATAAAAAAAATTCCTTTATAAGTGTGTATCCATTGAAGTTAGTAAATGTCACCTTCAAAGTCAAAAAGAGAAACAAACAGTAACTACCAAAATAGTGAATCGCTACCTTTTCATCTGCATTAAGCAAATGCAAACTTTAGTGGACGCATTTTCTTGATTAAGTTGGAACGGTGAAGAGTTGGGTTAAAGTAATTAAATGCATGGGAATTGTTAAGCAAATGCATGGGAATTGTTAAGCAAATGCATGGAAATCGCCCAGCAAATGCAAAGTCTGTTGGGGGGAGATTTTAAAAAGGTGAAAATAATGAATAATCTACTCATCCTGGATTCCAAGATCTGGTGGAAACCGTGAAGAGCCCGCTTACTCTCGATTTAATTTAGCCATCCAATTCATTGCAGTGATTTTTGGTTCTAATTGATTGGGATATTTTCTATTTTTTTTTAAATTTCTACGAACATCACATCACAAACTCGTTTACACAACAGTTTTCTAGCCGGAATCTTATTAAAAAAAATTCGAAGTTGGAATTTCTAAATTTTCTAGCAGATTATCACGAAATTTCCATTATTTTCGAAACTAATTTGTGGGATTTTTTCAAAGTATACTCTACCTATCAACTCACTTCCTTTACCAAGATTAAGTTAGAACGGTGGATCGGCTTTGTGTATTATCGATGAAGTCTTGGACTATAGATACGGGATGCAGCTTCTTCGTCATAACATGGTGTCACTCCAAGGTCCACCATTTATCCATCTTTATGGGTAGGAAGCAGTGACTTCAATACATGTCACATACAAGTCCAAAAAATAAGTATGGAGGAAATCACCGAGCAAGGCGCACTCGCTATTGTGGGGATTTTTTTGGTTAGTGCTGTCTGCCTGCGAGTAGTTTTATCGAATAAACCTTCTGGCTGCTTGTGCGTATTTGTGTCATTCTGATTCTTAGTTCATTCTTGTTTATGTCATCCTGACTCCACCAATTTCCAAATCCAATTCCCATGGCAGATCAACTAACCACCCAGTGTCAAAGCGCTGCCGCTGCTTCTTCCTTCACGCCCCCTTTTTCTGCATCCACTTCTTATCACCATTACCACGTTTTTATTAACCATCGCGGGCCTGATGTGAAAAGCACCTTCGCCACCAGTCTGTACCGTCGCCTCATTTCCCACGGATTGCAAGTCTTCCTCGACAAGCCCGAACTGCAGGATGGACACAATATTACATCTCAGATAGAAGCTGCTGTTCGAGTAGCCTCTGTCCATATAGCCATTTTATCTGCGACCTATGCCGAATCCAGGTGGTGCCTGGATGAGCTGGTCCTCATGGTGGAGTCCAAAGCTATTATTCTTCCGGTCTTCTATAAAGTGAAGCCCTCGGAGGTAAGGTGGACGGGCAAAGATAAAGATGGAGCTAAAGCCCTACGTATCCACGAAGAGAAGCAGCGGTACGACTTGCAGACTATTCAGATTTGGCGAAACGCCCTTCATCATGTCGCGAATATAAGCGGCTTTGAACTGCAGGAGGGTAATGGGTAAGGATATCCACTGTCTCGATCCATATTAGTTCTAAATCTGTTTCATTGAAGCATACGTCACATGTCAAGTATGCTTTTCTCATTACTTACTTTACTGTCTTAATTAATATTCAGGGACGAGGGCGAAGAGAGACTCTTGGAGGAGCACGAAGAGGAGCTGTTGGAGAAGGTCGTGCAAGCCGTGTTGAAAAATGTTGCAATGCCATTGGATGTGACAAAATATCCAACTGGTTTGGCGGAAAAGTTACAAGACTTTGAAGGGACACTGCCACTGCATCAGGACGACCATGTGGAGATCAAGGTTGTGGGGATTGTGGGCATCGGTGGAATTGGAAAGACGACGCTGGCCAAAGAAATTTTCAATCGTAAGAGGTCAGATTATGATAGATCCTCCTTTCTATTTGATGTGAGGGAAAATGCAAATAGAATGTCTCTAACTAATTTATTAAGCAAACTCATCAAGGACTTGAAGGATAGAGATATCAAAATTGAGAGGTGGGAAGAAGGTGCTGAGATACTTAAAAAGAATCTCTCGGCTTGTGAGGCACTCATAATATTAGATGATGTAGGTCATGTGGATCAACTGGATCCTTTCTTGCCAATTAAGCATGTCCTTCACCCGAAGAGCTTGATTTTGGTTACGTCTAGGAACAAGCATATCCTTAGAAGTGCAGGAATTGCAGAGTCGTCAATTTATCACTTACCAGGCCTCAATATAGCGCACTCCCAAGAGCTGTTTTGCTTGCATGCCTTTTTCCAGCCATATCCACTACCAGGATTTGAAAATCTTGTACATTGGTTTTTAAAGTCATGTCATGGTTTGCCTCTATCATTGAAAGTGTTTGGGGCGCTTGTTTGTGGACAGGACAAACTTTACTTGGAAGAGCAACTGAATGGACTTCAGCAAACATTACCTACAGAGATAGAAAGAAGCCTTAAAATTAGTTACGACTCTCTCAATCATGAGGAACGACAAATATTTTTAGATATCCCCTGTTTTCCGATAGGAAAAGACAAGGATACATGGGTAAGAATGTGGAGGGGTTTAGGATGGAAGGGCTTGGTAGGGTTTCAAAATCTGCTCAACAAGTGTCTTGTCGAGTTGGACGATGAAAATAGAATAAGAATGCATGATCACCTCATAGATTTGGGAAGACCTATTGCGGATTGTCCAGAATTATTACCGCGTCGGCTTTGGCGACCGATAAAGAATATTCATCTTCATGAGTTGTTGCAACAATCATCCTCTATAAGTGTTTGAGCCATCCTAATTGTTGAATGTCTAAAGAACTTTCGGTATTTTTTATTCAAAACAGTCCGCCACACATTATGTTAATAATAGTTTATTGTTTTCAAACCACAAACAGGTGATAACAGAAGTGCGCGGATTTGTGATGGCTCCTTGGTACACCTTTATTGGGGAGGATGAAGATCAGGAAGTGTTCCATTCAGAATTAGAATTGCCCTTGAATACAAGTTCCAGTCAAGAGCGCTGCGGAATCAGGAAATTGCAACTTCTTGAAGCTGAAGGTGACTTTGAAAGCATCTTGACTTCGGTGCGGTCACCAAAACTCATATGGCTCCACTGGAATGCGTCGATCTACTCATCACCGCCTTCTTGGATTCCATTGCACGATTTAAGAGTTTTAGAAGTGTTCGGTTGGGAATTGAAAAGATTGTGGCAATCTCGATCTGAGGTACGTAGATATACATGCAGCAATTTGCAGAGCGAGAATTCTCCTATCTTTTGAATTTCTTATATAATCGAAACATACTTAACATTGCAGGCACCTCTCCACTTGCGGGAATTAAATATTGAAGCTCCACTTTCTGAGTTTCCAAAGTTATTAAGGTTGCTGAAGCACCTAGAAAAGATTGTACTGAATTGTCACTGATTGTTGACATACGCAGATCCAACAATGCTACCAGAAGAATTTTGTTATCTGAGCTCCTTGAGATATCTAACCCTCATAGGGTGCCCAAAATTGCAGCTTCTTCCAATTTTATTTGGGAATCAAAAAAGCTCGAATACATCCATCTTTCCAAGTGCAGTGGTTTGGAAATGCTTCCAGATTCTTTTGGGAATCTAACAAATCTTCAACACATCTATCTGACAGACTGTGGAAGTTTGAAAATGCTCCCAAATTCCTTTGGGAATCTGGTAAATCTCCAACACGCTAATCTTTCTAAGTGCAGCAATTTGGAGATGCTTCCAAATTCTTTTGGGAATCTAACCACTCTCCAACATATCAATCTCACACTGTGCGGAAGTTTGAAGATGCTTCCAGATTCATTTCAAAATCTGAGAAATCTCCAAACCATGAATTTGACATTGTGCAGAAGTTTGAAGATGCTTCCAAGTTCCTTTGGAAATTTAAAAAATCTTCAATACATCAATCTTTCTAGGTGTAAAAGTCTGGAAATGCATCCAAGGTTTCAGGGAAATCTATTGCAACTTAGACATCTACATTTGAGTGATTGTTTGAATTTGACTCTTTCCACACTTGGAGATATCACCACTCTTGAATGTTTAGATCTATCAGGTTGCCTCCAAATGGAGTTATTGCCTTCCCAGGTTGGAAGTCAACAGTCTTTGAAAAAGTTAAATTTGTTCCGTACAAACATCAAAGATTTACCTAGTACTAATGTGTGCCTGAGCAATTTGGAACTTCTGATGTTAGGAAGCCCTTTGTTGGGAGCGCTGCCATCTTTGTTCGGAAACCTAAGTCCATTGAATGTATTGTGGCTCCATGGATACCCGCAATTGAAATGTTTGCCAGATTCAGTTTGCATGTTGAGTCAGTTGACAAGGTTGAAAATAACTGAATGTGGAATACAATACTTACCACCAGATCTCATGAACATGAAGAGCCTTGAATTATTAAAGGTCACTAGAAGTCCTCTCCGGCAACTACCATTCAAAAGGGTTAAAGGAGAAACATAATCATTGTTCACTACGCCGAGATGTTGAAAATGTAATTTGCAACTGCCGCGTCATTATTCCAAAAAACCACCAGTTTCCCATCGGACCGCTTTTGCTGAGGCAGCGGTATTCCCTCAAACGCCCCCGATGCAATCAAAATTTGACGCGTGTTCATAGTACAGTTTCAAAACCACTTTTTATCGGGACATAATGTTCGGGTGACTTGATCGAGCGATGATCGTTCGATTAAAGTGAAGGTTTGAAGCCGTTGATTGAAACAAAGATGCGTACAGGCCTGCAGCAAATAAATATTGCGTGAAGTGAAAGTTTTTGACCGCCAGGTTTAACAGTAAAATTATTAATGAATTTACTCTGGTCAGTAAGGGTTGGTAAAACTTTAATTTTACTATTTGTTTAATTCACGGGAAGTATGGGCATAGGTAAATGTTTTTAATTTTAATGTTTTTTTTTTTGCACGGATGTAATTCTTGTTTTAGGGGACAAGAAACGGTAAAAGCCATAAGTTTTTGTTTTGTTTTTTTTTTTTAACATATGCAACGTAATGTTTTTTTTGGTTCTGGAGTTTGGAGTATGCAGCAGCACGTATGCAAAAGAAAACAGGGGCAGCTTGTGAGTGAAAACAAAAGGGAAGAACGCACAGCAATGTGAATGACTGTATGAATTTCTTTTGGTTAAAATGTATGTAACAGCAGGGCATATGTAATGAAATTTTTCACAGCAGTAAATGAAAATTTTTACACACACAGCAGTGTAATTTTGTGCAAGAAGAAACAGAGTATTTTTGTGGAAGTTCTTGGTGAATCCCTCTGACAGAGATGAAGAAATTTGTATCATGCATTTTATTAATGAATACAAAGTTTTTATGTGTGTTGCTGAACCTCTGTTCTTTGGAAATATTTTTTATGCTTCCCTGTGTTAAGATCCTGTGGCAAAATAGAGCATTGTCGTTGTGTTCAGTTAATTTGTTTTTGGAATTTTACCAGAAAAATTCCCAACAGTGGTATCAGAGCTTTTCCAGGCTCTTTGAAGGTGTCAAAGAAGCTGAAGGGAAGGTTCTTTTGCTGCAGCAGCTTCTCCAACAGAGTGAAGACACAGTCAAGAAAGGATCCAGGTATTTCTCAGATTAGTTTTTGTGTTACCGCTGAAGAAACAGTCAGTATTTTAAATACACAGTCAAATATTTGAAGCATAGCTGAGAGTGCAAGGAATGGCCAGCACCAGTGCTAGCATGGGTATGTTTAATACCCAGCTCCCACAGTTTAATGGGAAAAACTATGACTATTGGGCAATAACCATGAGAGCCCTGTTTTCCTCACAAGATTTATGGGAACTTGTTAAATATGGGTTTGGAGAACCAGGAGATGAAGAAGAGTTTAATAACTTGACACAGGCAGAGAAAGATCTGTTGAAGAGCAATAGGAAGAAGGACTCTAAAGCCCTTGTATTTCTATATCAAGCAGTGCATGAGAGTGTGTTTCCAAGGATAGCAGCAGCCAAGACATCCAAAGAAGCATGGAAAACTCTCAAGACAACCTATCATGGCATAGAGAAAGTGAAGATAGCAAAACTACAGTTGTTGAGGAGAGATTTTGAGAAATCTTTGCATGAAAGAGTCAGACAATATTAACTCATTCCTCACACATGTAATTGGCCTGGTTACACAGATAAGATCTCATGGAGAAATTCTCGAAGAAAGGAGGATTGTGGAGAAACTATTGAGGATTCTACCCTCAAAGTTCGATGTGATTGTCACCACCATAGAAGAGACAAAGGATCTCACAAACTTTTCAGTTGATGAACTTCATGCATCACTGATAACACATGAGCAGAGGTTGAGTAGAAATGAAAACTCATCTCTAGAGCAAGCCTTCAAGACCCAGATGTCCTTTGGAAGAGGAAGAGGTCAAGGCAGAGGAAACAAGAGAGAAAGAGGCAGAAGCCAAAACAGAGGTAGAAGAAACAGTCCAACAAATGCTCAAGGAAGAGGCAGCAATCCAAATCAAAACCAAGGCCAAGGCAGCAACCAATAAAGTGGACATCATGCTCAAGGACAAAGGTAGGAAAAATCCAATATCCAATGTTACTACTGTAAAAAATATGGGCATTATGCAAATGAATGTAGGAAGAAGCAACATGATATGTATAATAGATCTAGTGCAAATATTACTAGAGAAAATATCAGCCAAGATAATGTGCTGTTAGCTTGTAATATGGCTGAAACAAACAATGATGATATATGGTTTCTAGACTCCGGTTGCAGCAACCATATGACAGGAAACATAGCCCTGTTTTCTGCTTTAGATCAAAATGTGAAGTCACAAGTCACACTTGGGACTGATAGTAAAATTTCTGTTATGGAAAAATGAGAAGTAAAAATATTTACAAAGAAAGGTGAAAAGAAAACCATAGCAGATGTCTATTATGTTCCTGGAAAGAAGTGTAACCTCTTAAGTATTGGACAACTTGTTCAAAAGGGTTACAATGTTTTCTTTGAGAATGATGTATGCACCATCATGGATAGAGCATCCAGCAAACGATGTATTTCTGAAGTGAAGATGACGAGGAACAGGATGTTCCGTCTCAGAATAAAGGTAGATTTTAAAAACAAAGAAGTAATTGCAGCAGTTACCCAAGAGGCTTTCCAAAGCGTACCAAAAGATGAAAATTGGTTGTGGCACTTGAGGTTTGGACATCTCAACTTTGGAGGTCTTAATTTGTTGAGTAGAAAAGGAATGGTAAGAGGATTACCATTGATAGAGAAACCAGACAACCTTTGTGAAGGTTTTATCTTGGGGAAACAACACAGAGAAAGTTTTCCATCAGGGAAAAGCATAAGGGCAAAAGCACCCTTAGAGATTGTCCACTCAGACTTATGTGGATCGATGCAAACTCCATCACTAGCAGGCAGCCAATATTTTCTAACATTCATTGATAATTTCCCCAGAAAGACTTGGGTTTATTTTCTAAAGAACAAAAGTGAAGTGTTTGAAAATTTTCGAAATTTCAAAGCACTTGTAGAAAACCAAAGCGGACTGCATATCAAAGTTTTGAGAACTAATAGAGGAGGTAAGTATATCTCCAAGGAATTCCTATGGTTTTTTAGAGAAAATGGAATTCATAAGCAATTTACAGCTAGGTACACCCCGCAGCAAAATGGAGTTGCTGAAAGGAAAAACAGGACAATCATGGATATGGCGAGGAGCATGTTTAAAGCAAAGCATTTGCCAAATGATTATTGGGCTGAAGTTGTACACTGTGCAGTATATATTTTGAATAGGTGCCCTACAAAAGCGGTCATAAACAAAGTGCCGGAAGAAGCATGGAGTGGGAGAAAGCAAGGAGTCACCCACATGAAAGTTTTTGGTTGTGTGGCTTATGTACACATCCCAGATCAGCTAAGGAGGAAGTTGGACAGTAAAGGGGAGAAATGTATTTTCATTGGATACAGTGAGGAATCCAAAGCTTACAGGTTGTATATCCTATCTACCAAAAAGTTTTTTGTGAGTAGAGATGTTCAATTCATTGAGGAGGAAGCTTGGGATGGAAGCATAGAGAAAATAGTGAATGTTAAAAATTGTTTGTCTCATGATGAAGATGATGAAGAGATGGCTGAAATACATCCCCAAACAGCAGCGCCAACACAAGGATAACAAGAGACACCCTTGAGGAGAAATGAAAGTGCTTCTCCAAGAACACCACAAGGAGGAACGTCAAGTGCTTCTTCAAGCACTTGTACACCAAATGAAACAGGTAAGAAATTCAGAAATTTAAGTGACATTTATGATGAAGGTATGAATTCTTTGTTTGCATTATATTGTCATGTTGATGACCCTATTCATTTCGAAGATGCAATTAAAGATAAGAAATGGTTAGAAGCTAGGGATGAGGAGATCAATGCCATAGAAAGAAACAAGACATGGGATTTGGTTGAACTACCAAAAGGAAAAGAAGTCATTGGAGTCAAATGGGTCTACACGACCAAGAGTAATGCTGAAGGCAAAATAGAAAGACACAAGGCAAGATTGGTTGTCAAAGGATATAAGCAGCAGTATGGGAGAGACTAGGAGGAAACTTTCGCACCGGTTACTAGAATGGAAACCGTGAGAGCAGTGTTGTCCATAGCAGCACAAAACAAGTGGAAAGTTTACCAAATGGACGTGAAGTCAGCATTTCTAAATGGAGTGTTAATCGAAGAGGTTTACATTGAACAACCTCCAGGCTATGAAAAGAAAGGCCAAGAGCACAAAGTGTGCAAATTGAGGGAAAGCTCTTTATGGGCTGAAGCAAGCACCAAGAGCATGGTACAATAGGATAGATTCCTATCTACTAGAAAATGGATTTGAAAAGTGTGAGGGAGAACCCACCCTCTACATCGAAGAAAATGATGGTAAATTACTAATTGTTGTGTTATATGTTGATGATGTAATTTTCACAGGTAATGATGACTACCTCATTGAAAATTTCAAATCAGTCATGAAAGAAGAATTTGAGATGATTGACATGGGTTTGCTGAGATACTTCTTAGGAATAGAAGTAGATCAAAATGAAAATGGAATTTTTATCTCACAAGAAAAATATGTAAATGAAGTGTTGGAAAGATTTAATATGCAGGACAACAAGGCAGCAATCACTCCCATAGTGATGGGATTAAAACTCAGCAAAGAGGACAGTAGCAAGGATTTTGATCCTAGTTTGTACAAGAGCATAGTTGGCAGCCTTATGTATTTGACTGCAACTAGGCCAGATATAATGTTTGCTGTTAGTTTAATTTCCAGATTCATGGAGAGGCCAAAAGAAGCACATTGGCAGGCAACAAAAAGGATTCTGAGGTATGTTAAAGGTACTAAAAGGTTTGGCATTTTATATACTATCTCAGAATGTTTAGATTTAATTGGATACAGTGATAGTGATTGGGCTGGAAGTGTAGATGATCGGAAAAGCACATCCGATTATGTTTTTCACATGGGATCAAGAGCCATTTCATGGGCTTCTAAGAAACAGCGTATTGTAGCATTGTCTACAGCAGAGGCAGAATATGTGGCAGCTACAACAGCAGCATGCCAAGCAGTTTCGATGAGAAGAATGTTAAGGAGCTTAGGCCAATAGAAGGCAAAAGAGACGGTGATTTTTTGTGACAATAGCTCAGCTATTGCATTATCCAAGAATTCGGTGTTTCATAAGAGAACGAAACACATTGACACAAGGTTTTATTACATCAGGGAATTGGTAAACAGTGGAGAAATTGTCTTAGAACATTGCAGAACTCAAGAGCAGGTTGCAGACATTCTGACAAAGCCATTGGACCAGAAAAGCTTTGAATTTTTGAGGAAGTGTTTGGGTATGACTGATAACCCAGCAGTTGAAATTAAAGGGGAGTGTTGAAAATGTAATTTGCAACTGCCGCGTCATTATTCCAGAAAACCACCAGTTTCCCATCGGACCGCTTTTGCTGAGGCAGCGGTATTCCCTCAAACGCCCCCGATGCAATCAAAATTTTATGCGTGTTCATAGTACGGTTTCAAAACCACTTTTTATCGGGACATAATGTTCGGGTGACTTGATCGAGCGATGATCGTTTGATTAAAGTGAAGGTTTGACGCTGTTGATTGAAACAAAGATGCGTACAGGCCTGCAGCAAATAAATATTGCATGAAGTGAAAGTTTTTGACCGCCAGGTTTAACAGTAAAATTATTAATGAATTTACTCCGGTCAGTAAGGGTTGGTAAAACTTTAATTTTACTATTTGTTTAATTCACGGGAAGTATGGGCATAGGTAAATGTTTTTAATTTTAATGTTTTTTTTTTGCACGGATGTAATTCTTGTTTTACGGGACAAGAAAAGGTAAAAGCCATAAGTTTTTGTTTTGTTGTTTTAACATATGCAACGTAATGTTTTTTTTGGTTCTGGAGTTTGGAATATGCAGCAGCGCGTATGCAAAAGAAAACAGGGGCAGCTTGTGAGTGAAAACAAAAGGGAAGAACGCACAGCAGTGTGAATGACTGTATGAATTTCTTTTGGTTAAAATGTATGTAACAGCAGGGCATATGTAATGAAATTTTTCACAGCAGTAAATGAAAATTTTTACACACACAGCAGTGTAATTTTGTGCAAGAAGAAACAGAGTATTTTTGTGGAAGTTCTTGGTGAATCCCTCTGACAGAGAGGAAGAAATTTGTATCAGGGATTTTATTAATGAATACAAAGTTTTTATGTGTGTTGCTGAACCTCTGTTCTCTGGAAATATTTTTTATGCTTCCCTGTGTTAAGATCCTGTGGCAAAACAGAGCATTGTCTCTGTGTTCAGTTAATTTGTTTTTGGAATTTTACCAGAAAAATTCCCAACAGTGGTATCAGAGCTTTTCCAGGCTCTTTGATGGTGTCAAAGAAGCTGAAGGGAAGGTTCTTTTGCTGCAGCAGCTTCTCCAACAGAGTGAAGACACAGTCAAGAAAGGATCCAGGTATTTCTCAGATTAGTTTTTGTGTTACCGCTGAAGAAACAGTCAGTATTTTAAATACACAGTCAAATATTTGAAGTATAAGCTGAGAGTGCAAGGAATGGCCAGCACCAGGACTAGCATGGGTATGTTTAATACCCAGCTCCCACAGTTTAATGGGAAAAACTATGACTATTGGGAAATAACCATGAGAGCCCTGTTTTCCTCACAAGATTTATGGGAACTTGTTGAATATGGGTTTGAAGAACCAGGAGATGAAGAAGAGTTTAATAACTTGATACAGGCAGAGAAAGATGTGTTGAAGAGCAATAGGAAGAAGGACTCTACAGCCCTTGTAGTTCTATATCAAGCAGTGCATGAGAGTGTGTTTCCAAGGATAGCAGCAGCCAAGACATCCAAAGAAGCATGGCAAACTCTCAAGACAGCCTATCATGGGATGGAGAAAGTGAAGATAGCAAAACTACGGTTGCTGAGGAGAGATTTTGAGAATCTTTGCATGAAAGAGTCAGACAATATTAACTCATTCTTCACACATGTAATTGGCCTGGTTACACAGATAAGATCTCATGGAGAAATTCTCGAAGAAAGGAGGATTGTGGAGAAACTATTGAGGATTCTACCCTCAAAGTTCGATGTGATTGTCACCACCATAGAAGAGACAAAGGATCTCACAAACTTTTCAGTTGATAAACTTCATGCATCACTGATAACACATGAGCAGAGGTTGAGTAGAAATGAAAACTCATCTCTAGAGCAAGCCTTCAAGACCCAGATGTCCTTTGGAAGAGGAAGAGGTTAAGGCAGAGGAAACAAGAGAGGAAGAGGCAGAAGCCAAAACAGAGGTAGAAGAAACTGTCCAACAAATGCTCAAGGAAGAGGCAGCAATCCAAATCAAAACCAAGGCCAAGGCAGCAACCAACAAAGTGGACAACATCATGCTAAAGGACAAAGGTATGAAAAATCCAATATCCAATGTTACTACTGTAAAAAATATGGGCATTATGCAAATGAATGTAGGAAGAAGTAGCATGATATGAATAATAGATCTAGTGCAAATATTACTAGAGAAAATATCAGCCAAGATAATGCGCTGTTAGCTTGTAATATGGTTGAAACAAACAATGATGATATATGGTTTCTAGACTCCGGTTGCAGCAACCATATGACAGGAAACATAGCCCTGTTTTCTGCTTTAGATCAAAATGTGAAGTCACAAGTCACACTTGGGACTGATAGTAAAATTTCTGTTATGGAAAAAGGAGAAGTAAAAATATTTACAAAGAAAGGTGAAAATAAAACCATAGCAGATGTCTATTATGTTCCTGGAATGAAGTGTAACCTTTTAAGTATTGGACAGCTTGTTCAAAAGGGTTACAATGTTTTCTTTGAGAATGATGTATGCACCATCATGGATAGAGCACCCAGCAAACGATGTATTGCTGAAGTGAAGATGACGAGGAACAAGATGTTCCCTCTCAAAATAAAGGTAGATTTGAAAAACAAAGAAGTAATTGCAGCAGTTACCCAAGAGGCTTTCCAAAGCGTACCAAAAGATGAAAATTGGTTGTGGCACTTGAGATTTGGACATATCAACTTTGGAGGTCTTAATTTGTTGAGTAGAAAAGGAATGGTAAGAGGATTACCATTGATAGAGAAACCAGACAGCCTTTGTGAAGGTTGTATCTTGGGGAAACAACACAGAGAAAGTTTTCCATCAGGGAAAAGCATAAGGGCAAAAGCACCCTTAGAGATTGTCCACTCAGACTTATGTGGACCGATGCAAACTCCATCACTAGTAGGCAGCCAATATTTTCTAACATTCATTGATGATTTCACCAGAAAGACTTGGGTTTATTTTCTAAAGAACAAAAGTGAAGTGTTTGAAAAATTTCAAAATTTCAAAGCACTTGTAGAAAACCAAAGCGGACTGCATATCAAAGTTTTGAGAACTAATAGAGGAGGTGAGTATATCTCCAAGGAATTCCTATGGTTTTGTAGAGAAAATGGAATTCATAAGAAATTTACAGCTAGGTACACCCCGCAGCAAAATGGAGTTGCTGAAAGGAAGAACAGGACAATCATGGATATGGCGAGGAGCATGTTGAAGGCAAAGCATTTGCCAAATGATTATTGGGCTGAAGTTGTACACTGTGCAGTATATATTTTGAATAGGTGCCCTACAAAAGCGGTCATAAACAAAGTGCCGGAAGAAGCATGGAGTGGGAGAAAGCAAGGAGTCACCCACATGAAAGTTTTTGGTTGTGTGACTTATGTACACATCCCAGATCAGCTAAGGAGGAAGTTGGACAGTAAAGGGGAGAAATGTATTTTCATTGGATACAGTGAGGAATCCAAAGCTTACAGGTTGTATATCCCATCTACCAAGAAGTTTTTTGTGAGTAGAGATGTTCAATTCATTGAGGAGGAAGCTTGGGATGGAAGCATAGAGAAAACAGTGAATGTTAAAAATTGTTTGGCTCATGATGAAGATGATGAAGAGATGGCTGAAATACATCCTCAAACAGCAGCGCCAACACAAGGACAGCAAGAGACACCCTTGAGGAGAAATGAAAGTGCTTCTCCAAGAACACCACAAGGAGGAACGTCAAGTGCTTCTTCAAGCACTTGTACACCAAATGAAAGAGGTAAGAAATTCAGAAATTTAAGTGACATTTATGATGAAGGTATGAATTCTTTGTTTGCATTATATTGTCATGTTGATGACCCTATTCATTTCGAAGATGCAATTAAAGATAAGAAATGGATAGAAGCTATGGATGAGGAGATCAATGCCATAGAAAGAAACAAGACATGGGATTTGGTTGAACTACCAAAAGGAAAAGAAGTCATTGGAGTCAAATGGGTCTACACGACCAAGAGTAATGCTGAAGGAAAAATAGAAAGACACAAGGCAAGATTGGTTGTCAAAGGATATAAGCAGCAGTATGGGAGAGACTAGGAGGAAACTTTCGCACTGGTTGCTAGAATGGAAACCGTGAGAGCAGTGTTGTCCATAGCAGCACAAAACAAGTGGAAAGTTTACCAAATGGACGTGAAGTCAATATTCCTAAATGGAGTGTTAATCGAAGAGGTTTACATTGAACAACCTCCAGGCTATGAAAAGAAAGGCCAAGAGCACAAAGTGTGCAAATTGAGGGAAAGCTCTTTATGGGCTGAAGCAAGCACCAAGAGCATGGTACAGTAGGATAGATTCCTATCTACTGGAAAATGGATTTGAAAAGTGTGAGGGAGAACCCACCCTCTACATCGAAGAAAATGATGGTAAATTACTAATTGTTGTGTTATATGTTGATGATGTAATTTTCACAGGTAATGATGACTACCTCATTGAAAATTTCAAATCAGTCATGAAAGAAGAATTTGAGATGATTGACATGGGTTTGCTGAGATACTTCTTAGGAATAGAAGTAGATCAAAATGAAAATGAAATTTTTATCTCACAAGCAAAATATATAAATGAAGTGTTGGAAAGATTTAATATGCAGGACAACAAGGCAGCAATCACTCCCACAGTGATGAGATTAAAACTCAGCAAAGAGGACAGTAGCAAGGATTTTGATCCTAGTTTGTACAAGAGCATAGTTGGCAGCCTTATGTATTTGACTGCAACTAGGCCAGATATAATGTTTGTTGTTAGTTTAATTTCGAGATTCATGGAGAGGCCAAAAGAAGTACATTGGCAGGCAACAAAAAGGATTCTGAGGTATGTTAAAGGTACTAAAAGGTTTGGCATTTTATATACTATCTCAGAATGTTCAGATTTAATTGGATACACTGATAGTGATTGGGCTGGAAGTGTAGATGATCGGAAAAGCACATCCGGTTATGTTTTTCACATGGAATCAGGAGCCATTTCATGGGCTTCTAAGAAACAGCGTATTGTAGCATTGTCTACAGCAGAGGCAGAATATGTAGCAGCTACAACAGCAGCATGTCAAGCAGTTTCGATGAGAAGAATGTTAAGGAGCTTAGGCCAATAGAAGGCAAAAGGGACGGTGATTTTTTGTGACAATAGCTCAGCTATTGCATTATCCAAGAATTCGGTGTTTCATAAGAGAACGAAACACATTGACACAAGGTTTCATTACATCAGGGAATTGGTAAACAGTGGAGAAATTGTCTTAGAACATTGCAGAACTCAAGAGCAGGTTGCAGACATTCTGACAAAGCCATTGGACCAGAAAAGCTTTGAATTTTTGAGGAAGTGTTTGGGTATGACTGATAACCCAACAATTGAAATTAAAGGGGAGTGTTGAAAATGTAATTTGCAACTGCCGCGTCATTATTCCAGAAAACCACCAGTTTCCCATCGGACCGCTTTTGCTGAGGCAGCGGTATTCCCTCAAACGCCCCCGATGCAATCAAAATTTGACGCGTGTTCATAGTACGGTTTCAAAACCACTTTTTATCGGGACATAATGTTCAGGTGACTTGATTGAGCGATGATCGTTCGATTAAAGTGAAGGTTTGACGCTGTTGATTGAAACAAAGATGCGTACAGGCCTGCGGCAAATAAATATTGCGTGAAGTGAAAGTTTTTGACCGCCAGGTTTAACAGTAAGATTATTAATGAATTTACTTCGGTCAGTAAGGGTTGGTAAAACTTTAATTTTACTATTTGTTTAATTCACGAGAAGTATGAGCATAGGTAAATGTTTTTAATTTTAATGTTTTTTTTTTTTTTGCACGGATGTAATTCTTGTTTTACGGGACAAGAAAAGGTAAAAGCCATAAGTTTTTGTTTTGTTTTTTTTTAACATATGCAACGTAATGTTTTTTTTGGTTCTGGAGTTTGGAATATGTAGCAACACGTATGCAAAAGAAAACAGGTGTAGCTTGTGAGTGAAAACAAAAGGGAAGAACGCACAGCAGTGTGAATGACTGTATGAATTTCTTTTGGTTAAAATGTATGTAACAGCATGGCATATGTAATGAAATTTTTCACAGCAGTGTAATTTTGTGCAAGAAGAAACAGAGTATTTTTGTGGAAGTTCTTGGTGAATCCCTCTGATAGAGAGGAAGAAAAGGAAGAAATTTGTATCAGGCATTTTATTAATGAATACAAAGTTTTTATGTGTGTTGCTGAACCTCTGTTCTCTGGAAATATTTTTTATGCTTCCCTCTGTTAAGACCCTGTGGCAAAATAGAGCATTGTCTCTGTGTTCAGTTAATTTATTTTTGGAATTTTACCAGAAAATTTCCTAACATGAGAGTGAAAAAAATGGAGAGTAAATTGGATTCTCCCATTGATACAGTGATGGTTGAGTTCAAAGAGTTGGAGTTGTGTTGCACAGAAATAAAGGAGGTATCCTTTTCTCGAGGTATATGTCCTAACCTTCAAATTGATAAAGGGTTGTAAGAAATTGGTGGAGATTGGAGCATTGCCAACAACACTAATAATTCTGGATTTAAGGTGTTGTCGTGCATTGGGTGAAATAAGATGGCTATCATGTGGTCTTGCAAAACTTGAAGCGCTGGACATAAGAGGGTGTAATAATATTAAAGTAGAGGATCCGAAAGGTGTCTAAACTTTGATATCGTTCAGGAGATTTCGGACTTCTGTATGGCACGACTTAAAAAGCATGCCAACTTTACCCCAACTGACGACAGTCTGCACAGATGATTTTGGTGATTATGAGGATGATTAATAATATTAAAGTAGAGGAGGTGAAAGGTGTCGAAACTTTGATATCTTTGTGGAGATTTCGGACTTCTGTATGGCACGACCTAAAACGCATGCCAGCTTTGCCCCAACGGACGACAGTGTGCACAGATGATTTTGGTGATTATGATCATGATGTATATGAGTATTATGATGATGATTATTTTGTTGAAAACAAATCATTAAAACCGGGATTGAAAGAATGGAAATAAATTTTATAATATCATTTTTGGCTACCTTCATTTTGATGTTTAAAATATGGTCCTAGGTTAATTGTTTTACATTTGAGAGATTTTTGGATATTTATTTTAGGAACATGTTGAAATCATAAGTTTATTCGTGAATTTTATAAAATTTGAATATTTTTATACCATTTAAATATCTCAATTTTTTTTTTTTTTTTAATTATAAATTATAAATTCTCAAATATAAATTTTAAACCAATAAAAATATTATGCTAACAAAAACTGTTTCACCAAATTTCAATCAAAAGCTCCAAAAGTAAAATTGTGACACAACGTCTACGGTCTGAAACACGTATTTGGTATTCCTTAACTGCCGTGCAAAACAATTAGCAACTATCCAACTCCCGGTAAAGCTATGGTTAACTTCTTTTCAGGGAATAGTGGATAGATATTTCAATCAGCTTAATATTACATGCTGTGCAAGATAGAACCCATCGACATCTGTCACAATCACAGTGGGACATCACCAGCTCTCGAAGTTTGTCGGCCTTTCCCTGGTACGTCGTATAAGTCAAATTGTTTTAACTTTGCGTGAATTCTTTACTTTGCCAAAAATACTTAGTAGTTTCAAATTAGTTTTACTCTGTAGTAATCATTTGCTTTGTAAAAATAAATTCAGAGTTAAAAATATCGGGAGGTTGTTAAAATTCGCTGCACTAAATTGCTTTTTAAATAAATAAATATTTTGATAATTTTTGAAATTTCATTTTTTTTAATATGATTTTATTTGGTTTTAGTTTTTATTTTAAATATTTATTTTATATTTTAAATATGTATATTAAATTTTATAGGTTAAAAATAAATTAAATAATAATTAAAAAATATTTCACGTTATATATAAAATTAAAGTTAAATATTATTAAAAATTCATAAACATCATTTTCAAGACCATTATAAGAAATATTAACCTTTCTCTATTATTTTAGTTATATATATTTTTTGAATATTAAAATATTATTTAAATTATTTTTAATTGGTTCCGGGGCAATTTGGTAATATGAGATATGTGAAATTGTTGAAACTTGAGAGACTTAGGTTCGAATCCCCCAATTGCAACCTGGGCTACGAGGAGGAGGACAGATTGTACCCTAGAGGTTTATTGGTAGTTACATGTGAGGCACCTTGCTGGGTTCCTTTGGGTCACAAAAAAAAAATTACTTTTAATTGATTATAAATTAGAGAGAAGAAGGATTGTCTTCATTCTCAATTGAGATTAGGAAGTAAAATTTACTTGAGGTTTAGGTCAAAAAATGAATAATCTGGCAAAACATAATGTGCTTTACCTTAGCTATCAGTTGGCCAAAGATCTAGGCATCTCTTCTATAGTCATTCTGGGGGATTCCCTTATCACAATTCAACACCTTTTCTAAGACTCACTTCTAAAAAAATAACCTTCTTTCCACTCTCCTCCCAAGAATTATTTGCACTAGTGAGTCACTCTCACACAAGTCTTATTTTCATATTCTCTGTAGCCAAAACAAAGAAGTTGATATACAAGTTAATCTCGCATGTCGAGTGGAAGAAAGACAATGTAATGCTAATGGATCCTTAAGCTGGTTAGTGATCCCACGATATATATTAAAGATGTTCCTAATCTCATCTCGACTATTAGAACTGAGGGCTTAAACCAAAAGAAATTTTATGCCAAGGTGAATGATATAAGCCTCCCATGCCTTCTCCTTTGGAGAACAGTTCAATGATCGACAAGCGACACTTTGGGTGAATGAAATCCATGGGAGCATTTATTCATGGCATGTGAAGATGCTTAATTCCAAACTCCTCTTCTCTCGCCTCCATCTTCATACCAGGATTAATGGTGAATCGATGGGTTGAATTTACGAAAATTACTTTGGCGTCACCTCTTGAAGTGTGGGATATCTCTGGAGGGAGGGAAACGTTCATGAAGGGTGATCTCATGCTTATGTCGAAAGCATTGCTTCGATGAGATACATATTGGTGTCTCTGTGGTATTTTCTATGTCTGGAGCATTCCACAATCCTTCATTCCTTGTGTCAAGACTCTCCTTCCAGAGCACTGGAATCTCCCTCGACCCTCTTCTCTTCATAAGAAAAAGTTCGAAATTTTTGGGCTCTTTTTCAGTCTAAGTTTCTGCCCCCCTATTACAAACCACTAGTATATTCGACATTGAATAACACATTGATTCCTAGTATTCTCTAGAAGATAAATTGGGATTCTCTAATTTCATTAGCAATGGTTACCAATTCTACCTTGAAAGGGTTCTTAGTTGACCTACACAGTTAAAGCCACAACTCAAGTAGGCATTGGGGGTGAGTTGCATGGTCCCTTGGTTTTATCCCCAAAATCTCCATCTTGGTCTTTCAAGCAAAGATATCTCTTAAGTTGGTCTATGGTCATCCTTACTGTCAAAGATCTTCTAGTTTGGTGTTGTTCCTATCCTCTTTCTCCTTCTGGCATGTGCTGTTCTCCTTGCAAATTTTTTCACAGATGCACAATGGAAAATAATGATGTGCCTCCTTCAACTTTGACAATTCTGGCCCCTAAAATCGCTGCTTGCACCCTCCTATTGACATCCATGAAGAGATTAGTGCCCTCTGCTAGCCACTTAGTCAATAATCAACCAATATCCTCTTCCTGACTGAGGAAATCTAGGAACATCATTACTTAGTGGGAAGACAAATTGGACTAGATTCGCCACCGTCTTGCTCACTTGCAGCATCAAAGAACTCCCAACGAAAACCCAAGCACAACTAGCAGTGTCATGGGTGGCCCCTTAGACAAGTCCATTGATCCTCCTCCATAAGCTATGCATGCTCAATATAAGTTCATTTTGTTATGCGTCCAATTCTGTATGGCATATAGTAATAGTAGTTTTTTCATATGGTATGACTATAGTAACAAGTTTGATGTAAATTTTTTATTTCCTCTCTCTCTTACTAGAATATCTTGTCTACTAGAACATAATATAAAATTTCTCGAGTATCTTGCTACGGGCACAAACTTAATAGTAAATCTTCTCATCTTTGTAAAAAAGAGAGTTATAAACAAATAAATTAATGAGATATTAAAAACATTTAAAATAAATAGAAAATTATTTAAAACAAATTCCAAGAAATTATGGGTCTCACAAAAAAAATATTGGAGGTGCTGACATTTTAGAATAGCATGTAAAAAGATGAAACATAAATAATCAAATTGTCCTCATAATTTTTATTTATAGAAAATTGGTGTAACTTTATGGTGTTTCCCTTAAGATTGGTATGCTATTTTTCTCTAAAACATAATGCATTAGTTTACATTAAGCCTTGAGTTTGATGTGTAAATGATGGAATATTTTGAAACAAATTTGTATTATAGTAGATAACAAATAGGTCTTGTGCATTATTATTTTTCCATATTTTTTTTTAAATTAAGAAACATAGTGAAGCCTTAAAATGATGAGGTCCATATGTTACGAGGGTCTTAACATATACATAACTTTTTCCCTTAATATGTAGATATTCATCTATTTTGGTTTGGATTCTTTTCAAATTTCAAAATAAGTCAACAAATCAAAAGTTATAACGAAAATACAAGACCTATGTTTTTTATAAAATTGATAAATGTCCAAAAAATTACATAAAAAATAACAATTAATTTGTGTGTGTGTGTAATCTACTTATAGATCTCTATAAATATGTTCAGTTTCATTAGCATTGAATACATAGAACACATAAAGAATCATGGTTGAAAATTTGGAAGTTGTAAAAATGGATGTGTTTTTTATTTATGCAGACCAAACCGAGATGTTTTTATTAATCTAAACCTAAATCCAAAGTGACCACCTCATCCACCAAATAATTGAAAAAGGTTTTTCTGCCAGATATTTTTTGAAATTAACTTGCGCGCATTACTAATGAACTGATGTTATATTAACACAAATGCATCATATTAATGGGCATGCATTACATTTAATGTACATGGGTTTTCGAATTTGCTTGCATTATATAATGCAGACATGCTCTTCTTCCCTCTCTCTCTCTACCTCCCTCCTCATCCCTTTCATCTTCATCCTTTTCTCTCTCATTATCTATCTCTTTGTCATTATGTGCCTCTCCTATATTGATCTCTTTCTCTCCCCTTCATTAAGCCCCTCCTTTCTCTTCCTACCCTCTATCACTTTCTTTCTTCTTTCCCTCCCTTTCCCCCATCACTTCCTCTATCTCTCTTTCCCTATCCCTTTATCTTTCTCACTCTCCTTGTGTTTCCCTCCTCTCTATGTTCCCCTTTCCATATCCCTCTCTCTCTCTCTCATGTATCCCTCTTTCTATCTCTCTCACCCTTTCCCTATTTCCTTCTCTCCCTCTCTCTCTCTCTTCTTTCCCCCCCACTCATTCCCTCCATCCAATCCCCAATCTGCATCCTATTCTCTCTCCTTATCCCTTTCTCTGCATTTGCTTATGTATCCCTCCTATATTTCTATCTTTCCCCTTTGCTAAGTGCCACATCTCTCTCTCCCTAACATCCCCACTTCCTCTCTCTCCTCCTGCGTTTCTATTGAAAATAGCAACAAGAAATGTTAAAAATAACATCAAGAAAAAATATTAATCTAATTTGTCCTTGAATTAAATTGGGAATTAAATTGTAATTCTATTCTCATAGAAACTTGTAGCAGTTAACTAAGTTAAGTTGACTTAGTTGGCTCAGTAAATTCAAGTTGGGAGTCTATCTAGAGTCATGTAGAGTGATCCCTAAATTTTAGGGGCCCAGGTTGAGTTCTTATTGAGTTGTAATTATTTAATTCAGTTTAACTAAGTTAAATTCAGTTAAACTAGTTCTAACTATTGGAGGAACTAGTGAGTGGTCAAGTGAATTAAATTGGATTTAATTCACATGCAGTGATCAATCAGATAACTGATAATTCACTAAAAAATAACTCATGCATGTCAGTTCAGAGGAAGACCTAGTTGAGATTAGAGTTCAGGGATAGTGTACTATCAGTTGTATAATTTTCCGAGTTGTACAGATGGTGCATGCAATCAGTAGAAGGCCTATGATGGATTGTGTAGTTGTGGTGAGGAATTTTCCCAATTAAATATGGGCTAATTCCCTTAGGGATTGCGCAAGGAAGTAGGGGCTTCGTAAGAGACAAATTTGGCTAAGTATTGGCTTGAACTAGTTTGTGAAGCAGTGAGATAATTTTTACTTGTGCAAAGATTATTCGGGTTGAAGAAGCATTTTATTTTATTCTCATATCTTCTAGTTAATGCAATATAGATAGTCAGGGTTTTGAGCAGTTGCTTTCCCCAGATAAATTATTGTGTTATGTACAATTGAAATTCTTCCTTTTCTACTTCGTGATTTCATCGATCAATTTTTGTTTCTGCTGATGAGTAGAGTAGATTCATGTCTTTTGTTTTAGCATATCACATAAGAAATTTGAATCTAAAGTAAAAATCTACATGGTATCGGAGCTAAAGTCACTATAGAAGAGGAGAATACAAGTTTGTTGTGCAAGTGAAATCGAATTTGCAGTTTCATACTTCAGAGTCAGCAGGATGTCATTCTATGGTTTAAGATTTGAGTATGCCCTAGAGGGAAACTCGAATTACATAGCTTGGAAGGACAGGATGGAGGCAGTGTTGGAAGAAAATGGGCTCAAGGAATTCATAGATCATGATATCTCAAAGCCTCCAACATTTGATGCTAAAGATCTGGCTGAATGGAGAAAGTGTGTGGCAAAGGCGAGAAGGATTATCCTAGAAGGAGTTCAAGATCATATTGTCTCGAATATCCATGGTAAGGAAACTCCATTTGCAATGTGGAAGGCATTGACGAACCTGTTTCAAAATAGTAATGACCACAGGAAGATGGCACTGAAGGACAAGCTCAAAATGATCAAGATGGAGAAGGGTGATACAATACCGAAGTACTTGACCAAGTTCACCCTATGTTAGGATGATCTTGGAAGTGTCGTTGTTACTATTGCGGAAGATGATCTGGTGAGCCTGGAACTTCAAGGACTTCCCAAGAGCTAGCACAACTACCAAGACTTAGTTAATGGGAAGGAGAAGCTACCAGAGTTGGAGAGGTTGTGGTTCGACTTGGTAGAAGAAGAGATTCAGCGGAACACTAGAGATGGGACCTCATCCAAAGAAGTCGAAGAGGACTTTTCATTAGTCAACAAAGAAAAGAAAGCCAAGGGAAAGAAGTCCCAAGGCGAGGAAGGCGACAAGAACAAGGACTTATCGAATATCAAGTGTTTTCACTGTCATGAATTCGGGCATAATGCCATGAAATGCCCACAGAAGAAAGCAAGCAAGAAGGAGCTTGCAGTAGCAGCAACAGGTGAAGCTCTAACTTCAAAATTCGAACTTGATTTCACTCTCATTGCATGAATGGTAAGCACTATAATAGGAAGCATGTGGTATCTCGACAACAGTGCCTCATTCCATATGACGGGGAATAGAGATATTTTTAGTGACTTGGAGGAGAAAGACCTCAAGCAGAACATAGAGTTTGGAGATGATGGGAGGTATAACGTGAACGACATCAATACTATTACTTTTTAGAGGGAGTCTGGCTCCCCTCTCAGACTCATTGATGTGATGTATGTTACAGGACTAAAGAAGAATCTTATTTACGTCGCGGTATTAGAAGACCGTGGCTGCGATGTGATTTCTAGCAAAGGAAATGTTTTCCTTAGACACATGACCACAGAACAAGTGAAACATATCAATGTGTGAGTCAAGAACCTGTATGCACTTGAGGTACAAGATTCATGCAAAGCCTTGAGGAGAAAGGAAAATGTTAGAGACTTAGTGGTTGAGAGGGAGCATGAATTACCTCTCAACATGCAGCCTCAAAAGCAACCTCAACAAGTTGTGGAACAAACACAATTGGAGAAGTAGGGAGGAAACCGAGTGGAGATATCCACTCAAGCAGAGACCTCCAGTAGGGGGGAATTTCGAGCCAAGTGGGTAGAAGGAGCACATGCAACGTTAACTACAGGTGTGAGGTGGGGCGATATGAAACCTTAGTACAAGAGTTTCAAAAATTGGGCAAGATCCATTGAGGTGTGTTTTTGTCTCATGGATCATTACCTTTCTACGGGGGGCCACAATATTCAGTAGCAGGAGGATCAATGTAAGTCATATACTAAGGAGTGCATAATAGTGTTGACAACAGAGCAGGTTGATTAGTAGTAAAGTCGTCAAAAACACACTTTTCCTAGTAGATAGTTGCAAACACAGTTGATTCTGTTTATTTTGTTTGAATGCTTTTTGGTTGCAGATGTTGTAGTAGCAACAACAACAATGACAAGTGTAGCATGTAGAACATTCCAAAGGTACCGGATCGGGATAGAGTTGAATTCCTTTCTTGTTGAGAGGGAGTGTTAAAAACAACAACAAGAAATGTTAAAAATAACATCAAGAAAAAATAGTAATTTAATTTGTCCTTGAATTAAATTAGGAATTAAATTGTAATTCTATTCTCATAGCAACTTGTAGCAGTTAACTAAGTTAAGTTGACTTAGTTAGCTTAGTAATTTCGATTTGGGAGGCTATCTAGAGTCGTGTAGAGTGATCCCTAAATTTTTAGGGCCCAGGTTGAGTTCTTATTGAGTTGTAATTATTTCATTTAGTTTAACTGAGTTAAATTCAGTTAAACTAGTTCTAACTGTTGGAGGAACTAGTGAGTTGTTAAGTGAATTAAATTGGATCCAATTCACATGCAGTGATCAATTAGAAAACTGATAATTCACTCAAAAATAACTCATGCATGTTAGTTCATAGGAAGACCTAGTTCAAATTAGAGTTAAGGGAGAATGTACTATCAGTTGTATAATTCTCTGAGTTTTACAGATGGTGCATGTAATATGTAGAAGGCCTCTGATGGACTGCACAGTTGTGGTGAGGGATTTTCCCAATTAAATATGGGATAATTCCCTTAGGGATTGCGCAAGGAAGTAGGGGCTTGACAGGCAACAAATTTGGCTAAGTATTGGCTTGAGTTGGTTCGTGAATCAGTGAGATAGTTTTTGCTTGTGCAAAGATTGTTCTCATTGAGCAAGCATTGTACTTTTTTCTCAGATCTTCTGGTTAATGCAATATAGATAGTCATGGTTTTGAGCAGTTTATTTCCCCAGATAAATTATCATCTTATATGCGATTAAAATTCTTCTGCTTTGTGATTTCATCGATCAATTTTTGTTTCTGCTGACGAGTAGAGTAGATTCATGTCTTTGGTTTTAGCATATCACATAAGCAGTTTGAATCTACAATAAAAATCTACAGTTTCTCCCCACCACTCTCTCTGGCCCACCCCATCATTCTCTCTCTTTCTTCCTTCCCTCATCTATCTATCTATCTATCTCTACCCCTTATATATATATATCCCCCTCTCTCCCCCCATCATTCTCTCTCTTTCTTAGGAAGAAAGAGAGAGAATGATGGGGGGGGGGGGGGGGGAGAGCGAGGGGTAGGGGGAGGGAGAAACTGTAGATTTTTATTGTAGATACAAACCGCTTATGTGATATGCTAAAACAAAAGACATGATCTACTCTACTCGTTAGCGGAAACAAAAATTGATCGATGAAATCACAAAGCAGAAGAATTTCAATCGCATATAAGACGATAATTTCACCAAGCTACTATTGTAGATTCAAACTGCTTATGTGATATGCTAAAACAAAAGACATGGACCTACTCTACTCATAAGTGGAAACAAAAATTGATTGAAGAAATCACGAAGCAGAAGAATTTTAATCGCATATATATATATATATATATATATATATATATATATATATATATATAAAATCTATTATAATTTGTGGAAATATATTAAATAGATAAACTATTAGTATCAATATATAATGTAAATTAAATTAATATATGTTAGATTTTAAGCTTTTGTGGTTGCCATTTGGAAATTTGTGATTCGATTATCCACAGTGTTATGAGTATCTTCTCGACCTATCCCCAAGGGGATCCATCTTCAACAGAATTGAGGATAGATTAAAGGAGAAACTAAATACCTAATGTATAAAATAAAAACAAAAAGCATACCAATTTAAAACAAAACCTAAGCCTACATATAAATTATTATATTAATAATTATATGTAGATTTTTTATTTTATTTCTTTTTCTAATAATAAAATTTTTTAATTTTATTTCTAATAATAAAGTTTTTTATTCTAGTAAAAAACTAAAACTAAAATAAAAATAAAAAACTAATAAAATATTTTATTAAATTAATATGCAATAAATTAATAACCTAATACTTTTTTATAATAAGAAATTAATCTATTTTTATCTTAATAATAAATGATTTTAATTTAGGCAAAAATCTAAAATCAGAAATCTTTTACTTTATTATGAAATAAATATATTTATTTTTATTATTATCAATATCAATATTTTCTTAGTAGCAAGAAATTAATTGATTTATTTAATTTTAAATTAATTTTAATAATAAAAGATTACTAATAACAATAAAAAACCTAATAAAATAACTTAAATAAGATTTATTATATTTATACTAATTTACTATAAATAAATAAATAACATTGTTGGTTAACTAATATATAAAATAAAATAAATATAAGAAAATAAAATATAATATAAATATAATATTACTACTCATAATTATTTATTTATTTAGTTAAATTAATATAGTTGGTATATTATGTATAGATTAATATAGTATTAATGCAACAAATACATTGAGTTTAAACAATACTACTTTCAATTTAAATTTAAATAGAATTTAAATTATAATACATATAGTTTAAATATTTTTGCAAAATCGTTGAAAGATATTAAGCTTACAAAACATATAATATGTTTTGTTTTTCTTTGTTATTAGAAGAATAGACAATTGGAAAAGTCTTATACTCATGTGATATTACTATTTTTATATAATGTAAATAAATTAATATAATTTTTATATTATATGTAGCTTATTATATTATTAATACAATAAATACATTAAATTTAAATAATAACACACACAAATTAATATATTATTAATATTATATTTATTTAGTAATACGTTACATTTAAATATATAAATTTAAACTTTATATAATGATAAATTGTTGCTATTTTTTTTATAATATTATAGCTTTATGTTTTAAATGAGGTGAATACAAAGTTTTTACTTTATAAGATTATTAATAATTTTTGGATATTAAATTTATATATAATAATTTTTGGATATTAAATTTATTATATAAGCATTTTATTCAATTAATGTTTAGTTTTCATTTATAGTTTTATTAATTTAATAAATGTATTATTATTATCTTTTTGTTTTGTTTTATTCTTTTAATCTTTATCTTCGTGGTTTTATATGGCTCTTTTAATATATAAAATTTGATTCAATGAGTCCTATAATCTTATAAAATATGTACATACGATTTTTAATTTTTGTTGAAAATTGTAATCATGGTTTTATGGATTTTTTAATTTTATACCATAAGTATATATTAATTTTTGTTGAAGATTATGAACCTCCATTATTTATAATTCTAACATTATTAAAAAATGGTTTTATTAATTTTTATGTTAGGAAATTTCATCATATGATCATGGATCCAGTTATTTGGAATTATTTGCTCTTTGAAAATCTCAAATTTATTTTTCTTTGTCTTCCATTATTATTTATAATGAAATTTAGAATTATTTGTAAACAATGGGTGAACGTTTTGGAAAAACTTTTTAATTTATCATGTTCCAATAAACTCTCCATGAATGAATTGGGATTAATAGTTCCTTTGTTCCATAATCAAGACAATTATTTTGTTGTTGAATACCTTAAATATAATGGGTGCATATGTCGTTTTCTTATGTCGTTCATAGATTCAAGATACATAGTAGAGCTTACTGTTAGATCTATAGTGATGTTATCTTTACCAACTAAATTCTCTTGTTCATACAATTATTTTGTGATGAATCCATTTACAAAGGCATTTAAAAACATAGGGCCAATATTGATTGGAGACGAGGGATTTTTTCATTATTGGAAAAAGTAAGTACCAAAAAGTATGATTGGATTGTTTTGAAACATATCTATAAAAGAATGCAATCAAATTTCTATGTTTGTAGTAGTCTTGATAGGGTTTGGAGAAGGGAAAAGCTTCCACTTGGTGGCACTTAACCCCCTAAGGATGCAATGCTTTATACAAGTAGATTGCTTTAGCTATATTTAAACAAGGAGTATGCATATTATCCTCATTATGGGTATACAGTATACCTGTTTGATGTTATAAGAAATGAATGATGTTTTTCATTTTTACATTCATTAACATACGGTGTATGTCATTAACATGATACAATATCAATTGATATGTCTTATCAATGATGGCTTCACCTCTTTTTAGTCAATCAAATAAGTTGAAAATTTCCAATTCAATCAATTGTGCCTTTAATGAAAAATTGACTACTTTGAGGATGATTGTGGCTTCAAATGAAAGTTGTTGCAAGATATTTCTACAGATATAAATAGAAAATGTCCTAGTCATATTATGTTTTGAACATTCTATGGTGTAGTACTTATGTGTAGCTACAATTAAGTTCCATTCCTATTATATGACATGATGACTAACATATGTTTCCCAAGAACTATTGATAACATAGTCAATCAACAAATGTAAGGGTTCCAATTTCTAATGCTCGAGAATTGCAACAATTTGATTGACTCTAGAAATGTAATTTCACTTATTCCATGTATGGATTCTATTGATTGGATTCCACGAGTAGCTATAGATATGGAGTCTTAGGCGATTAAGCCTGCTTAAACTACTGAAAAGTATTTTCATTTTATATGGTTTCCAAACTCTTGGTCTCTATGCTAATGCTTTTAAATTTTATGTGTGTGTGTGGGGTTCCTACTGAACATTCACCAATGATATGCACCACGTCTTGGAGTTTTAAGCCTATTGAAATTTTTTGAAAAATATGTCATATTGTATACTTTTAAGAGTTCCTAATTACGTGTAATAATATTTCCACACTATGCATTTCTTTTTGTATGTGTAATTATAATTACTATGGAGTTATTTCTATTATTTTTTCTCATCCATTCTTAAATATGACATATTTTTTTTTTTAGACATTTTAGTCTTCAAATTTATATTTTGATAATAAATAGTTCCAATCATTCTCATATACTTCCAAGTCATATAATGCTTTTAGCATAATGTTCTAATTATATGGGTTTTTCATTTTGGTTTTAATATCAAACTAAAAAATTAGTCATGTTCATTTTACTTTGTACATACTTCATTCTACATCAAAATGTGTTTGAATTACATTTAAATGGTTTCGAAAAGGCCTTACATATTTTCATAATTTTATATGGTTTCCAAAAAAAGCATACATCCTTTTCATATCTTTATATGGTTGCAAAAAAAGCTTTATATCTTTTTTCATAGCTATTTGTTTATCTATATAGACAAAATTCATATAATAATGGTTTATGTTACAAATATGTAATTATTTCTATGAACTTGTAGATATGTCAACTAAAAAACGCAATTGGTCACCGGCATCACATGAGAGAGCTAACGATTTTTTTCATTTACGGTATCAACAACATAAATATGTAATAAATGAATGTAGGGGAGCTATATATCATAGAGGTACTATTGAAATTACTCTTCAAAATGATTTTTCCATTAACTATATGTATCACAATATGGGTAATATCATGCAAAGACATTTCACATAGAGGTTACATTCTCATAATATCTCCATGATCAACATAATTTTCCTATTTGATGCTATCCTAATAATGTTCATTATAATGGGAAAATATCTCACATTCAATAAGATCATCATGTTGATAACCTTGCTACAAATGTCCACCTTAACCATTCTATATATGCAAATTATGCAAGTTTGGAGTAGGGCCTAAGGTTACAAAAAATCCACCCTAACCATTTTGCCTCTGCAAATGCAAGTTTGGAGCAAGGCCAAAGGTTACAAAAAATATATGGTAGAGTTAGTGATGACGTATGTGTAATGATGTGGATGATAGTGGTTAACTTGTCTATTTAGTTGATAATTTGTAACCACTTGCTCGAAACATTGGATATTCCTTTTATCGTCTTCCTTCTCAAGATAATGTTGTCCCACCATCAAAATCAATTATCACTCATACTATTTTACTTAGAACAACAAAGGTATTCCAACCATGTTTCAAGTGTGACTAGAATACAAGTTGTTTCCTTATATTAGTGTCTTTACACACATTTTATTTACTTATAACATATTTTTCTCTCTTGGCTCATGACACAACTCATTTGGATAGAGAGAGAGAAAAATTAACTCCATCGAATGTTCCAGCCAATCATCTCAGAAGTGAAGATGAATCGTGTCATAACCTTCCTCCACATCGTCCTAGACCTTTTTTATTCTTGACCTGATGTTGTTACTCATTTGTTGGTTCATTGATATCAATTTGTATCCATATTAGACATGATGAATTGAGTTTATAATAATTACTTTGGAATTATGTATAAGTTGTTTATTGTTTGATAATTATTAGAAAACCGCATGAGAAACTTGTGGAGACATATTTATTGTTTGTTAATTGTTAGCAAACCATATCAGAAAATTGTGGATCTCATATTGGTTTTTATTTTATTTTTGAACAAAATTATGAATAAAAGGAGCTCATCTTTCATTCCATGGGGACTCTTAGAGAAATGTTCAAATCATAATGAAATAGTTTAATTATTAAGCTTTTATTTTAATTCTAGGTTATAATTTCTATAGTTTGTGATTTTAATAATTAATTTATCTTTTTGCATATTTATGAAATATTAATTTAGTTTAATTATCCTAATTAATGAAATTAATTTATGTTTTCAATATAGTAAGTATTGATAAATATCATCACTTTTTTCTATGGAGGCAAGGCCCACTCCAATACAACAAAGTGTTGTATATTTAGGTAGTTTTCTTTTCTAGTTGTGTAATTTAACTCCTTAATTATTTATTCATACACAATTGATTTCATTTACTTATGTAATTAATTTCTAGTTGTGTGATTTTATTTATTTATGCAATTTTTTACTATGTTTATTTTAAATTTGAAATGCTTACATCTCATATTGGTTTGCATTCAATTATATTGTTGAATAAATGTACTCCATGCAATGATTAAATTTTTTGGTTTTGATAAAAATAATGATCATATTAGCATGGATTAGTACTTTCATTCTTTTCTACAAGTGTGATTTATTTCCTTCATATGTGGTTTGTTCTAGATGTGTTTGGGATTACAATGATATACTTCTTAAGCCCACTAGGCATAAGTGTGTTGTTTCAATTCTACAAGTGTTTCTCTTATTTCAAATATGTGTGCTTCTTTTTTTGCAGATGGTTGAAAGATACACAAGTAAATCATACATTTTTTCAACTTTTACTTTCGTGCAAGTGTGTTTACTTTATTGGAAGTGAGTTTAATTTTCAGCCAAAATATTTACTTTCCTACAAGTGCGTTTACTTTCCTGTAAGTGTATTTACTTTAGTAAAAGTAGCTTTAGTGATTTTACTTATAAATTTGTAGAACCTTACCAAGTTTATGAATTAATACTATAACTACAAAACATACCAATGAAAGTAGAAAGTGTGAAATGTATATGGTGCATGGTAAATCACAAATTCGACATGAGCCCTTGGTTGATGATTAAATGTGCAATGTTTTGGTTGTATTTCTGAAGGATTGGAAAGTTAATTTAAAAAATCATCTTATTCCTTATGAAGTCATCTGTAAACTAGACATAGTACATAAATTTTCCTAGTGATGGAATTGACACGGGTCCAAGAACATTACTATGCACCAACTATAATATTCCCTCTACCCTCATAGAACCTAAGGGTAATCTTACCATATTTTACTTCCCATATAAAAAATATTCATAGAAATAAATATCTAGAGAGAAATTAGACATACCTTTTAGCATACCATTAACATGAAGTATTGAAATGCCCTTCTCTCTTATATGTCCTAGTCTTTGATGCCATATCAGAGTTTTTCCCCCAGAGACTATAGGATTTTTTCCTTCTTCAACTCCAGTCTTAAGAATAATAAAACTATTTCATCCATCATTAATGGTGCTTCCCAGTAGCTTATATAGAGTTCCAATCCGAACTCCACTCAGTAATTCCATTTCTCCTCAAACCATCCTGCAAGTATCCTTTTCAAACACTATTTTCACACCTTTATCGCTTACCTTGCCTACAAAAGTCAAATTTCTTGCCAAACCTGGGATGTGTAAAACACCGGGGAGTGTTCAAATCCTTCCATGCTTAAGATTCAAGTTGATTTTTCCTTGTCCCATGATTCTAGTTATTAAGTCATCACCTAGGAAGACATCACCACCATCATATCTTTCATACTTGCAAAACTACTCCCTATGAGGAGTCATATGAAAGAATGCACCAAATTTGATTAACTATGCCTCATGATCTACATGTGTACTTGAGGAAGCCAAGTAGATATCCCCTCCTTCATATCAGGGGGTTTTTACTTCTATAGAAGGAGCATCTTCATATCCCTTCCCTTTCTTGGTAATTTTGGATCTACAATCTTTCTTAAAATGCCTTCTTTTCCACATCTTTAACATACCTTAACAAATTTTCCTAGAGATGCAGAGCTTCCTATAGATTTATATCTTCCACTAGAGGACTTATTTTTATTTCTATTCTAGGAGCATCCTCATATAGATAAGACATTTTTGTTTTGAGTTTCCATGTTTTTCCATGCCACGTCCTCTGATTATAAGGATTAGAATATTTCGTCGAACTTAAAGTCGTTGCATTATTACATATCGAAATAAACATACTATCCTAAAAACTTGGTAAAGAAAACAACAAAATTATACACATATCTTCATCTAAAATATTAATATCAACAAATAATAATTGGTTTACCACAATATTCAAGGCTGTCAAATTGTCTATCATTAAGTTTCCATCCTTCATCCTTAGGTTACATAACTTCTTTCATAGGAACAATTTGTTCACTAGGGACTTAGATTGATATAAAGCCCCTAACTTGTTCCATGAATCCTTTGTTGTGGCTTCCTATAAATATTTAGTAATAATGAATCTAAGACACATAGTTGTATTATGCTATTTACCTTTTGATCCAAAATTTTCCAATCTTTTGCCGACATCCCCATCGATGTAGAATATAGATCCATAACAATCCATTGATGTTTGCCCACCAACAAATATTCCATTTTTAACTTCCACAACTAAAAAATTTCCCAATGTCTATCTTTAAAATTCTCACCATTTCCTTTCACCACAAGAAGCAATTCCACATAACCCCCACTGTAACAGTGTATATCATAGGCCTAAGTAAAATTCCTTAGCCACAAAATAATCCCATTGAAAAAAAACTATTGTAATACCAAACACAAGTTTTAACCTTATGCAATTAATTGTTGCAAACACTTTTTTAATAAAACATAAAAGATGCAATAACAAACATATACATTAACACAAATATTTTGTCCTAGAAACACAAACTGAGAAAAACAACAATACTTTTCAATATATATTCTTCTTTATAGTATTACAATACATATACATATACATATCCTATGATATCCATAAATTACCAATCCATTTACCATGGACTATACTAGAACTGCACTTCTTTAACCAAAACTATAAAACCATGGAAAAAACAACCATGCATGCAAAAATCGCTAAAGGAAAATACCACGTGGTGAAAATCACCAAAAATACATCCAAAAAGATACCCAATTTTTTTCTTAGGGGGTACTGCACCTAAATCCCCACACAAGGGGATAATCATGAAAAGAATATAACGCATAACCAACAAGAGAGAGAGAGAGAGAGAGGGAAAGAGGGGAGTGTGGGGCGAGAGAGATAGAAAGAGGGATGTATAGGGAGGGAGAGAAGGGAGAGAGAGAGAGATAGAGTTGGCTATAGCGAGAAACCGAAAGGGAGGGACAAATACTAGGGGAGGGAGAGACATGGGTGGAGAGAGATGGAATTAAGGAAGGGGAGAGAGAGAGGAACAACTAGGGAGAGAGAGAAAATGAATGATAGTGGGAGAGAGGGGGAGAGAGAAAGGGAAAGGGAAAGGGAAAGGGAGATACATGCAAAAAGAGATGGATTAGAGAGAGTGTGTGTTAGAGAGAAAGGGGGGGTGAGGTGGGGGGAGAGAAAGAGAGATAGAGGGAAAATGAGAGGGGATTAGAGATAAAGAGGAAAAGGGAGAGAGGTGAGGGTGAGAGAGAGAAATATATGTAGGAGGGATACATATAAGGGTAGAGAGAGAGAGGGGAGGGAAACAAAGTGGGTGAGAGAGAGATGGGGAAGGAAGAGAGATAGAAAGAGAGATGGAAAAAGGGGAGGAGAGGGAGATATATGGGAAGGGGGAGAGAGAGAGAGAGGAGGATATAAGAGATAGTCTATTGAATATTATTTTTTCAATGATGCCAAAGTCAGGGAGAGACTGATTAGAAGTCTAAGCATGAAGTTCATGAATAAGTGCAAAGGAGCAATGGATAATATTAAGAGGTATAGATTTAGCCGTCAATAGACATTCATATATCATACCTTGAAGTATCAACCATCTCACAAATCATAGGATCACGAACTCCTAATATCCAATAAGATTCACACCTCGTCGCAACCCCAATTGCGAAGCCTTAAGTTATAGAACCTAAGGGCTAAGCACCCTCAGAATGTATGGCAAGTATCAGGTGCCTATTTAAAGTATTAAAATAAATAGGGAAGTACTAGTCTTGGAAACAATAACTATTAATTACTAATATATGATTATTTTTATTAAGACGTGATTAGGAGATACCATATGGGTTTAGCGATATTAAGCATATGAGTATGAGGGATTCAGTGGGGGAGAAATACCCTACCATGTGCATTTGTGTTGGGGGATATATATTGAGGAAAAAATGACATAATATATTGAGCATATAATAGTGGGTAAAGGGTTTCTATATTGGCAAGTATAAAAAATGGAGCTCAAAGTTAATGAAAAAATATAAAGGGGTATAAAAAATGTTAATGAAAAAATGGATACCTACAAGATATAGTGAAAGTAGGGGTTTTTTTAATTGGGAAGGTGTATTTGGTTCATATTGGTAGGGGGTTAAATAATGTGATTTTTAGAGGCATATTCCAATATCATGTAGTCAAATTAGGGGTATTGTTTAGTATGCCATGAACACATGTGATATGTCAGAGGTTCATTGAGTGAAGACCCTGTGAATATGAGGCACTAGATGTTTTGTTGTTTGAGTGTCCCAATATGATATGAGAATAAATATCATGTGATGCAACAATGATGAGTCCCATACCTATGTACTAAGAACCAGATGCTATATTGCAGAAATGTTAAAAAGGATAGGCCAATATCCAGTGTGACGTGGCAAAGGTATGACGTGGAGCCACACAAATACATGTGGCATTAATTTTTTGCCCTTTTGGATGGCCAACTATATAATTTATTGATGACAAGTGGTAGTAGCATATCATGACACATGAAAGAGATATGATGTGGAAAAGGTGGGTCCATACCAAGGTATCGATATGAATAATGCTCCAAGATCATATTCGGTATCTGGTATGAAAAAAATAGGTCATCAATTGCATATCATGGAAAACAGTTAGAAAAGTTAGTCAGTTGACAGAAAAGTGGTATCATAGTATTGAAGTACTAGAGTACTAGGATGGATAACAATGTGCAAGCCTTCGATATGTGGTGATTTGATAAGGTCTTGTTCACAACATGTGGTCACAGGTGTTCAATGGTTTAGATCCTAGACCTAAAGATCCATGAAATGGCATATTCAGGTATCCAAACATTTGATTATAAATAAGTGGACCCTCTTTAGGGATTTGGACTTTAGATCCATCAAATTTCACTAAGCCAAATGGGGTGAAAATGCGACATACATTCGTCAGATATTCGACACATCTTCATTGGCTATCCAACACATTAGTCCTAAATTTTGTCACTATTATTGTGTCGAATATTTGACCCTTCATAAAGCATCAAATATTTTACGGGATTGCCATCGAATATTTGACACATAAGATACCCAAAAATTCCTTTAAACATTCAACACTTTCTAGTTGGTTTTGTGACACCAATAGGTGTTGGATATGCGACGCGTTCAATGTCGAATATCTGCCACCCAAGATGCCAAAAATGAGTTTCACCCTCTGACACTTTCAAGTCATATATTTTATGTAAACGCCTTTATAATGTCAGCTAGTTGATGTCTTATTAGTCTAGTTCAAGGGGATTCGACAATTTTTCTGTCAGAATGGAGTCGAATGTACGATGGTGTGGCGTCGGATAAGTTACTTTGCAATAGTTTAATGTGACAAGAGTGTTATGGAATCGAATCATTCATCTTTCTATAAAAATTTAGATATCCAATGGCCTATTCCATTGGAATGGCGTCGAATAGTCAATGTTTTAACTTAATGACGAATATCCGACGAGTGCTAGTGCATTAAAAAAATAAAAAAATTGATCCGAGGGTTGATTGGTTTGGGAGGCATCTCTTTCAAGAAGATGATTTACTTGGATTCAAAGGGGGTTGGTTCTGCCACTGAAGGAGAAATGGTGGTTTATTAATGAAAAAGGTAATATAAGGCTAGTTGGCAGTTGTCCAAGTGGATGATTTTTTCAATTGTGATGTGAGGCCACTTTGCAATTATTGTAGTTGGTTCTGTTGGGAAATGCCGTATCATATGAGTAGTACATTCATTAGGCGCAATACATCCATCAAGGTTGCTTCCAACATAAAAATGAATAATAACTTGTTTTTTTCTATGCAATAGAGAAATATGCCACTAAATGGTACTCGGTACGATTACTAAAGCCAGTAATTGGACATATTTTGGTAATAATAAGAATTCTAATTAGACTCTATGCGACGAGCATCTAGGTTCATATGAGCCCAGTGGCAGCAAAAGGTGACTAACGACACTTGTGAACCCCAATAAGCCCAATAAGCCCCCTAGTTGCAGTCTAGTCTCTAAGGTTTTTTTTCTCAAGGAACTCTCATGTAATGTGATAGGTCGACAGTGGTGATGAGTGTCGAGGTGAAAAACTACATTACCTCTATCTGTAGGAAAGAATCCCAGACAAAATATTTAATGGAAAAGTGTCACTTCACAGTGACTGCGGGAATTTCAATGACACTTTAAACTTCGGGCAAGATCCATAATGCATATTCACTGTTGATATCGCACTTCCCGATATCTAGACCATTGAACTATATGAAATTTAAACATTTTCCTCTTTCACCTTTCTACCCATTGTCTTTGTCAGATTGGCCATTCACTGCCTTCTGATTTGGAAGTGCTCTTTACTTATATCACTACAATGAGCGTTGCCAAATCAAAAGGGAATGTTGTTGGGTTGTGTTGTATTCTTTCCACGACTAGTCCACGTAGTTAACCAGGGGGTTAGAGGGGGGGCGGAGCCCCCCCTTCGTTGCATCGATTGTGTAGCGAGGGCGGGGGAGGGGGTTCACAGGGGGTTTGAGGGGTACCCGTAACCCCACTTTATGGGGGCTGGGGTAGCGCCTCAGAAAATTTTGGTTTTGGACCCTATGTTAGGTTGGGCAGACCCACCTATGGTTTTGTGCATGATTTTTGCACATGTTTTTAGACGCGATGGTTTTTGGTCCATGGTTTTGGACGTGATGGTTTTCGGTCGATGGTATTTGATGCTTCGGTATGTATAAATATGTATTATAACATTGAAAGGAACATAATGAAAAATCAAGCTGGTAGTCTTGGTTTTGGGATCCAGGGGAAAATCTCTGTGTATATGTGTTTTATGTGTTATGCTCTCCCATTGTTTATTTTCTGTGTTTTAGAATTCGTATGCAGGTAATTTCTGTATGGGGTTAAAACCTACATTTCGTATCAGAGTTGTTTTGGCTTCAAGGGGATGCCTTTGTTGCTGAGGGGTTTTGATCGGGCCTGTGGTAGACCCTGTTCAATGGGAGATTTGCAAGATCGATTCTGGTGGTGAAAGAAGATGGCGAGCAATGGAAAGATAGAGATCGAGAAATTTAATGGTCATAGTTTTGAGTTGTGGAAACTCAAGATGGAGGATCTGTTGGTGGATAAAGATTAGTGGATCACAGTAGATCCAGGTACTAAACCAACGGGAGTGTCCGATGAAGAATGGAAGAAGTTGGATTGGAAGGCAAATAGCACAATATGATTGTGTGTCTTAGATTCAGTATTGCTGAATGTTTCAGGGGAAGCTACGACGAAGGCTTTGTGGGACAAGTTAGGGACTTTGTACCAATCTAAGTCTCTGGTGAATAAACTGTTCCTGCGGAAAAAGCTGTATAACTTGAGGATGAAAGATGGAGACTTGGTGACAGAGCATCTGAATGCATTTAATACTGTGGTAAGTTAGCTAGCATCTGTTGATATCAAAATTTTAGATGAAGATAAGTGCATTAGTTTGTTGTGTTCTCTACCAGATTCGTGGGATAGTCTGGTTATTACAATAGGTAGCAATGCAACTGCCTTGCAGTTTGATGAAATAGTCTCATCCTTGCTGATGGAGGAGATGAGATGGAATAATATGGAGAGCCAGAATGGTGATGCCTTGTCTATACGAGGACAAACCGATAAGTCATCGAGTGGGAGATCTAAATCTAGAGGGAGATTTAAGTCTCCAGGAAAACTTGTAAAGGTGGTGTGCTGGAAATGCAGAAAGGAAGGGCACTACAAAAGGGATTGTAAATCTAAAGCTCTTGATAAAGGAAATGGATCTGCTGATGCTCCTTCTGCAGAGGTGAAAACCACCTCAGATGAAGGTGGGGATGTGTACTTGGCTTCTTCAAGTACACATGTAGATCATGAGGCATGGTTGAGTGACTCAGGTGCATCCTTTCACTTCAGTCCCCATAGAGAGTGGTTCTATGAGTATGAGAAATATGATGGTGGTGATGTATTCTTGGGGGATGACAGGAAGGCTAGAATCGTTGGTTGCGGAAAATTAAAGTTGAAGTTGCAAGGTGGAAGGGTTAGAACACTTCTGGGTTTTCTGCATATTCTTGCATTAGCCAGAAATCTAATTTCTATAAGCAAGCTGGATGATGCAGGTGTAAAGACAGTGTTCGAGAAGGATACCTGCAAAATGGTTCGGGGAGCACTAGTATTGATGCAGGGAGTTCGGATTGGAACTCTGTACAAGCTGCAAGGTAGCACTGTTATTGATGGTGCAATAGTTCTGTGGTTCTTGAAAGTGGAGCAGAAAATCTAGTGGTCTCTCGAGAGAAGACCATGCTGTGGCATCAAAGGCTTGGACATATTGGAGAGAAGGGCCTTCGAATACTTCATGGTAAAGGTATGGTAGAAGGTATGAGTAATAGCTCTCTGGATTTTTATTTCTGTGAAAATTGTGTATATGGGAAGTAGAATCGGGTGAGTTTCCCCTCTAGTGGTAAGAGGGCGAAACAAATTTTAGAGCTTGTGCACAATGATGTGTTTGGACCTGTGAAGGTTCCATCACTGGGTAAATCTGTGTACTATGTATCATTTATAGATGACTTCTCAAGGAATACATGGATATATTTCCTTAAGAAGAAATCTAAAGTCTTTGACAGGTTTAAAGAATTTAAGGCTCTCGTGGAAAATCAGACAGAGAAGAAGATAAAGGTGTTGAGGATAGATAATGGTGGAGAGTTTTGCAGCAAGGAATTTGAAGAATTTTGTAAGAAGTGTGGTATAGCACGACAGAAGACTACTCCATATAAACCTCAGCAAAATGGAGTTGCAGAAAGAATGAACAAGACATTGATGGAAAGGGCAAGAAGCATGCTCGGTGGTGCCGGGTTAGGACAGGAATTCTGGGCAGAGGCGGTGGATACTGCATGTTACCTGGTCAACAGGTCACCTTCATCAACATTGGAGGATAAGACTCCACAAGAGGTATGGACTGGTAAGAAACCCTCTCTTTCACATCTGAGGGTATTTGGATGTGATGCATATGTACATGTTCCAAAGGAGAAAAGAACCAAGTTGGATAGTAAATCTGAAAAGTGCATCTTTATTGGGTATAAGGATGGTTTAAATGGTTTGAAGCTTTGGAACCCAGTAACAAGGAAGGTTGTGTACAACCGAGATGTGGTGTTCAGAGAGGTGAAAGATGTTATTAAACATGAAGTCCAACCAAAGGAACCTGAGAAGATAGAGTTTGAGCTAAAGGAGGAAGAATCAGACTCTACAACAGAGGAAGAATAAGAAGATTAAGAGCCACAAACACCGGGTGTGAGAAGATTAGTTCGAGAAAGAAGGTAGCCAGAAAAGTATAGTCCATTTGCTTTCTTTTCAAATTTTGCTTTGTCTGTTACTGATGATGATCCTAGAACTGTGAAGGAAGCTGTGGATTCAGAGGATGGAAAACTCTGGAAAGAGGCCATGGTTGATGAAATGGCATCTTTACACAAAAATGAGGCTTGGGATCTGGTGGAGCTGCCGGCTGGAAGGAAACCCATTGGCAGCAAATGGGTGTTCAAAAAGAAGACAAATGCAGAAGGAAAAGTGGAGAAATACAAAGCTCGATTGGTAGCAAAAGGTTATTCCTAGGTGCCGAGAATTGATTTTGGTGATATTTTTTCTCCTCTTGCCAAGGTAACTTCTATTAGATTACTTTTATCTGTTGCTGCTGCTTTTGATTTTGAGGTAGAACAGATGGATGTGAAGACAACATTTCTTCACAGGGATCTGGAAGAGGAAATCTACATGAAGCAACCTGAAGGCTTTCAAGGATGTGGTATCAGAAATTTGATACATTTATACGGGGACTTGGCTTCACCAGAAGCAAAGCAGATCACTGTGTGTATTTTAAATTAATTGGTGACCGTGTTATTTATCTGGTCTTGTATGTGGATGATATGTTGCTAGTTGGGAATAACAAATGGGGCACCTAAAAGGGCCAACAATTCCCATTTTTTGGAGGTTCTCTACAATGAGGATTCTTTTGTGAGAGAGTATACAGTAAAATAAGTTTACCTTGGGAATTGCGTTAGTCCTCTAAATTTTGTTCCATATCATAGATTTTGGGGGAATTTACACATTGAAGAGGAGATGAGAGTAGCATTCCTTGAATAAGTAGGTGGAGATTTTCCATCCCCACCGATCTGTGTAAGATTGAGAAAGGGGGGAGCATCCATTTAATTTAATTTCCAGAATATCCAAAATCAGGGCCAAATGTGCTGGGGTGTCTTCAAACTTCCATCCAATCCAGAGGCCCTATTTATCCCAACTAGCGATTTAACCCATGAAAATGATGCCAACCTGCAATAAGTGGTCCTTCAAAGGGGAAATTGAAGTATCCAATCCCAAAGGAGGGTGATCCATGATCGGGTCTTTCCAAATGTTAATCGTGCTTCCATTCCTTAAGATTTTGCAGAGGTTGTTCAATATGAGAGACGAGGAGGATTGAAGGAGTTTCCAAATAGGAGAGACTTGGGTTGAATCATTATGAGTCTCTCTATTATTGTGTTGATGAATTTATTTATCTCTTATAATATGTGCCCACCATTGATCTAGATGTGTCTTAAGCTTCCAGTAAAGTTTGGCTCCCATGAAAGTATTGGCCATAGTGGGATCACGAATTCCTAGCCCCCCATGTTGTTTTGGCGCTCTGATAGTCTTCCAATTCACCAAGTGGAATTTTTTATTTTCCTGCTTCCCTCCCTCTCATAAGAATTTCCTAATGTATATACCAAGTTGATGCATAACATACTTAGGGGCCTGGAGAGTGGAGAAATGATACAGTGGAATGGCTGATAAGACTGATTTCACCAAAATGGTCATGCCCGCATTATTCAGCCATATCCCTCCCCAATTCACAATTTTGGTTTTGATTTTATCCAAGACACTTTTCTAGTCTTTGGGAGATGATCTCCTTAAGTATATTGGAATACCAAGGTATTTGAAGTCCTTCCAATCCTGGACAATCTTGAAACCCAAAATTTCTTCTATTTTCTTGGCTTTCTGTGGTGTGATATTCCAAGTGAAGATGTGGCTTTTGTTGTCATTTGTGGCCCCTCTAGAGGCCCTAAGAAACTTGTCCATATTAGATTTAAATCGCTTAGCAATTACCACAGAGGCCCCTCCTAACAAGATGGTGTCATCCACAAACTGCCCATGATTAATGCTTCTGATCCCTGTCTTGAATTTGATACCTGGAAATATGTAGGATTCTCTTTCATGTTCCAATCTCCTACTTAGGGAATCCACCATTAAGATGTAAAGGAAGGGAGAGAGGGGACAACCTTGCCTCAATCCTCTGGATGCTTTGAAGAAGCCTGCCACTCTTCCATTGACCATAGGGGTGATCCATGGGGACAAGATGCATAGAGAAATCCATTTTATAAAGGTTGCATCAAACCCCATTTTCTTTAGTACCTTCAAGAGAAAGTTGTGCCTTACCCTGTCAAAGGAATTTTCCATATCCAGCTTAATTACCATACCTTGATCCCCTCTTTTCTAGTTGGAGTCTATAGCTTCCTGGATCAAAACTGTATTAAAAAAAAAAATTCCTTCCTGGAACGAAGCCACCTTGGTTGTCAGAGATCAAATGGGGAAGGATTTTTTTAAGCCTGGAGGCAAGGAGCTTCGAGATGATCTTGTAAGAGACATTGAAGAGAGATATAGGGTGGAATCTAGAAAAGGAGGAGGGATTTGATTCTTTGGGGATTAAGGCTAAGAAGGAAGAGTTGATGCCTCCCCCCATGATGAAGTGTTTGAAGGAATATCCTATCATTTAGCACAAATATTTGTTTATCAGGTCCCAGAAGTGATGGTAAAAATTGGTTGAGAATCCATCCAGAGATGGGCCTTTGTCTGGAAGAAATGAAAATACTACACTTTTGATCTCTTTAGTGGTTGGAGGGGTAATAAGGAGAGCATTCATTTCCTCAAAGAAAAGGGTGGGAACATGATCTAACATATACTCCTCACTTTCTTGGTCAATCAGAAAGTCCTCTTGGTATAGAGCCTGGAAGTGTTGGACTGCAACATCTTTGATGTCCTTGAACTCTAAGATTGTTTGCCCCCTCTACTGAATCTAGGAGATATTATTTTTACTTACTCTAAACTTTGCCTGCTTATGGAAGAATTTAGCGTTCCGATCCATGACTAAAAACCAGGTATTTCTTGATTTTAGCCGCCAATATTCTTCTTCTCTTCTAATATGTGTGTGAAGTGCCTTAAAAGTCTAAAATTATTTTTGGAACTCAACCTTAGTGACCGAGGAAACCTCTATTTTTCCTGAATAGATGCTAGCTACTGCTCCATGTCCCTTATAGAATTCTGCTTTTATGATTTATTCTCCTTGAGCCATTTTCAAATATCTCCTTTAAGACGTTTGATTTTGGTTTCCCAAATAGAAATCGGGCTGCCCTCCACCCATTGAGACCACAAATTTGAAACCAAATCAGAGAACCCTTGAGAGTCTAGCCAAAGGGGGGAGAACCTGAAGGGAATATGGCCTAGTTTATGGGAGGACGAGAGGAGGTGAATGGGACAGCGATTCGGGCCACACCAAGGGAGGATAATGGATTTAAGGCACAAGTTCAAAGAGAGGAGGCTATTAGAGGCCAGGAAGTGGTCAAGACGAGCAACAATGTGGCTAGGGCTTGAGCGCTTATTGTTCCAGGTGTAGAGGAATTTGTGAGGCTTGACATCAAATAAGCTAAGGTTTCATTAAGTCCTCCATATCTTCTTGGGAAGTATAACAAAGAACAAAGCCCCCACATTTCTCCTTTTGGCCAAGAGAAGTGTTTAAGTCCCCACCAATGATACAATTACGTCCATATTCAGAGTTTCAAAACTCTGCTAGGGACATCCAACACTCCTCCTTTTCTCGAAAATGGGATGGCATATATACATTGACAATAATACAAATTTGATGAAACTATAAAATTTTAAAAGTAGTTTCTATCCAATGGGTTGCCTTTGTAGAACTTACCTTTTGCATATGCGTTGGATTCCACAACATACAAAGGCCTCCCAAAGCGCTTCGAGAGCTTAAAGCTACCATGTGAATTTTTCCCCAAATTTTGTATTTGGTGGAGGATATTTCTACCTCTCCTAATTTATTCTCCTGGAGAAGGGTGACTAATGGTCTTTGCTTTTGGATTAATGATTTATTTTCCATGATTATTTTTCCTGAACCAAGTCCCTTGTAACTTCAAGAGATGATATTCATTATTTACTCTATGAAGATGATATCCCTTTCCCATTACTTTCTGTAATTCCTTTCTTTCCTCCTTTGATCCCATGATCTACTAATCGCTGAGGAATGGTGTGCTGAAGCCCCATATCTTTGTCTTTTTTAGTTTTCTCAAGTATGATCTCTTTATTGGATTTGTAACCTGATCTTAGAACCTTTCTGTTAATCTATTTGACCCTCACATTCTTTGATTTTTTCTCAACTGAGCTTGCTTGTATTGTTGTTCTAGTCATTTCTTTGGAGGATAATAATCCTTCTTTATCCTACTCTTCCTCCAAGGATTCTTCTGAACTACTGTGTAGAACGTTGATTGAAGGGATATTTTTCTGTTGTTGTGGAGGTAATGCCTGTTTATTCGTCCCAAGGTCACGAAAGTATTTTTTAGGGGTTAGCTAGGATGAATCCCCATCGAGCAGGACACCTGAAGGGAAACAAAGAAATTGTCAGCCAGTCTAACACCCCCACTTTTGCTAGAGGTGCCCAGAGGGGGATCTGACTTGCTTTGACTTGGACCCTCGTTTGGGGGGGGGGGGGGTGTTTGTGAAGAATTGGCTGTAGGTACAATATATTGTCTGGAGTTACCCTTTCTTTGTCTAACTTGTTGCCACTGCTCATTCAAACCTCCTTTTTGTTTTTCCATGGTGGCTTGGGATATGGGGAAACCTTTGGAAAAGTGCCCATATTCATGGAAATTTTGCATTTGAAGGCGAGATGGTCATAGTCCACTTCCTGGACATGGGAAAAGATATCCATACAAATATTCACAACAGCGGGAAGGCCTTTTTCTAGATCAACTTGCACACAGATCCTAGCATAAGCAAAGAGCCCATCCTTTGGTCCCACACAGTCAATTTACTTCCCAATGATTTCCTAATCAGTTGAAACATTGCGTCATTCCAAAAATGGAGGGGGAGGTATGGGAGTTTCACCCAGACAAGAACAAAAGAGGGTACATCACATTCCGAGTTGAATTTGAGGCTCCACCTATCCAAGTAAAGTCCTTGGGCTCCCATGAAGTAAGGGTCGCTTCTAAAAACCAAATCTCGATCCAATATGTTCTCAAAGTAAAAGGTGAAAAAACCCTTACCGTAGAAAGACAAGATCACTTCTCCCTTGATGAGGGGCTTCCATTTCTTCTTAATCCAAGTCCAGATCGAGCATAGAGAGGGCCAGAGACCCATGAACTGACCTATGAGGTTGTGGTTAGCTAGATGCAGCAAGAGCGGATCTGGGGGCCCTGGATCTCAATCTTTGAAATATCATTAGCCTTTTTCACAAAGCGTGAAGGGACCAACTTTTGAAACTTAGGCACAAAGGCAACCTGAGAGTTGAAAGTCATGATTTCCATGGCTAATGAGGGGTCATGGGAAAATGAAGCCATGAGAGGCTGTCCGGCTAGAGGTCGAGGGGATAAATCTGCTCAGAAGTGGAGCCGAGGAGGGGGGAGAGGGGACTGCAAAGGGAGAAGGGGAAGGCAAAAGGACATTAGAGGAAATTTTTTCCTAAAAGTGCCCATAAAATTTTCACGTAATTTCCATGTCATAATATGTAAACCAATCAAATTCATTTAAATTTAAAAATAAGTACATGTAAATATTTTGGAGGGAAAAGAAGAAAAACTACTTTTTTAATTGTATTTTTGGCTTATCTCTTTATAGCTTTAACCAAATTTCAAGCATAGACACAGTTAGATTCAGATTTAAATTTCGCATCCAATGAGTACCCATCATGCATGCTTTTGAGAAGACCCACATTGATAAAAATTTAAGATACATTAAAAAAGTGTGTTCAACACACTTTTTTAATGTAACTCCAATTTTTATCAATGTGTGTCTTCTCAAAAGCATGCATGATGGGTACTTGTTGGATGTGGAATTTAATTCCACATCCAACAAGTGTCTCCACTTGAAATTTGAGTAAACCTATAGGGAGATAAGCCAAAAATACAATTAAAATTTAGTTTTCTTCTTTTCCCTCCAAAATTCATAACTCTTATTTTATTATTTTAACTACTATTTTATTACTTTTCCTTAGGAGGCCACTTTTAGGCTAAAATGTCCTCTAATGCCTATCTACAGGGGAGAGCGAAGCGGGTGGTAGTGGAATATGTGACAACCGAGTAGCTTCAAGCTCATCCTTCAGTAAAAAGAATCTTAATGGAAAGTTGTTTGTTTCTCTTATACTGTTGTACACTCAGTTATCTCACATTGTTCATTGTTTATGTTGTTGGATTTGTTGATCCACAAATAATGAAGTTTGGCAATATGCTTGTGTTGATGAATGAAAGTTAATTTTGCAAATAATTAATTCTCACACATATTAGAAGTATATTAGTTGTAGGTGTAGTTCGAAAGTATCTAGTCACAAGTTTCTTTCACCATTGTGATGAACCTTGCTTGCGCTTCATGTCTCAATGACTTGACAGGCTTAGACTCGTGTTTCAACCAAGGCACTATGGCACTTATCAACCTTTGCTTCCTCTTAATCATGGCACTTTTGGTCACCTATAGCCTTATAAAATAGTCTCTTAATCCTTAGCTACCTTAGGATGTTATCCCTTAGCCTACCACTACCATAAGGAGAGATATATCAACCTTTTGTTGCCTCTACCAGACATATTCAATGCTACGTTTCCTTAGCCAACCTAGTCCACTTCTCTTCAACACCTTGATGCCCCAAGAAATAAGTTGCTACCTTCGTTTCCTCAGGAATTTAGGTTGTTGCTTCAGACAGGTAATCTTCATGTCATTGCTACCTCTTAAAGAGTAGTCTCTAGCCCTCTCTACCTCGACAAAATGGGTCCTAGCCCTTCGCTACCACATAAAGGAAACCTTCAGCTCTTCGCTACCTTAAAAATACAATCTATAACCCTCATTGCCTCAGGAAAATGAGTCCTGGTTCTTTTCTACCACAAAAAGAGAACCCTCGACTCATCACTACTTTATGAAGTACTTTACTAGCCCTTAGCTTGCCTCAGAAGTTGATTCACTTCCTCAGAATGATTAGTCAAGCCCTTGCTGCCTTCAGAAAATTGAGATTCTAGTCTTCGCTTTGCCTCATAAAGATGATCCTCCAATCATAATTTAGTCATGTAGCCAAAAGGATAGAATGATTGACTACTATGGAATCTTTCACCACTAAAACCAACCAAAAAAAGTGGTCTTAAACCCTCTAAGGGCCTCAACCCAAAATCAAAAGAGAATAACAATCCATGATGATCAAAATGACTCTCCTCCCTCCCTTTTATAGATTCTCTTCGAGGCTTTTTCCTCCTAAAAGAAAATTTGAGTGACTTGCAAGTTTTCCTCCAGTTTCCGTAATTTAGTTTTTCTTATTTAATGTTGCCTAAATAAGATTAAATAATAATTTTCCCCTTATAAATGACTATAGCCTATAGGGTTAAATTAGCTACTACATGCTTCCTTGGGCATGTAATTTGAGGAGGACATTACAGTCCCCCTTCATGACATTTCTTGTCCTCAAGCAATTGTAGATTCAGGTGTTGCAAGATTTGTTCCCTTTCCCACGTGGAATCCTCCTCAGGGAAATCTTTCCACTTCATAAGATATTCTAAAATTCCAATAGCCACACCAAGGCTAACCAACTCCCTCAATCGTTTATTCTTTGCAAATCATTCAACTAGTCTTGTCATATTTTTTACAGTCGAGTATTGCCATAGAGAAAATAATGGGTTTTTTATGGTCATTCAAGATACATATGTTCAACATTTTGTTCAGGATTGAACAAGAGTTCCTTAATTGAACCATGTAAAGTAGTAAGGCAATGGTGCTTTCCTGTATAAGGGAAATAAATATGCATATCCATTCCAGGAGAAACAATGTTGAATCTGGGATCAAAAACACTAATTCCATGAACCACATGGTAGAGTCCATGTAGGGTGAAAACGGTGTGGATTTTGTACTGTCCCATAATACCTTTGCTTCCTACAATCTCTTGATATGTGTTAGTGATAATGAAATCTGCATGATTCATTACAATTTTATTTGTAGTAAATTGGCAATAAAAATGGTATTTTTCTTCAAAGTTCTTCCAATATATGTTTGAATGTGGGTATTTGGTCTTCTCTAAAGCATTTCCTATGTTGCACTGAGTGATTCTGTTTTTATTTGCAATCAAAGATGCGACTGAATTTACATCACTCTAATTTCCATTAATCAGATCAACTTGACCTTTTAGCTCCTCATTTATTTCATTTGATACATCCTTTGAAAATATTTCCAAGTAAGGCCACACATCAAATCGAGAAACCAAGTTGCACAAAACTCTTTTGTCTATTTTGAAGGGTATTTGGAGTATACGTGAATTTTGTGTTCCTCTAATTCTTTCAATTCGAGATACCACAATAATATTATGTGTGATATCAAATCCTTTTTGTTTTATTCTCAGCAACATTTCCTTTTCCAAGGTATGATCTTCATCAAGTATATGCATAACCTTTCCACCCATATTTGGCCTTCCTAAAACATTTTCTTGCCCAAAATAACCATGAGGTGAAAGACTCACAACATTAAATACCATAGGAATTATTTTGAGAAACATTTATAAAGTCAATGGATTAGGTTCTTGAAGGATCTCCAAGAGAAAACAAATCATACCCAACATATGTTCTACATTTTCTCCTCATCCACTTTCCAATCCTGTTTCTTGCAGTTTGTGTTCAAACTCCATATATGGTGTATTCAAGGGGAACTTGTTAAGATGTTCCTCTACCTTTACTAAGGCTAAGAGTAGCTTAGGAAAAATCTATATCCTCCCATTCAAAGTCAACTTTTGGCCTCAGTAGCTGCGTGCTTGAAGGAAATACAACCAAGGATGCACACTATCTTCATCATGGAATAGTCTTGAGGACAAATATCCATTCAAAAATTGAACTCCACTACCAATGGAAGATGGCTGTGTTGGGTGAGGAAAGGATGCATTGAAAGGTTCAAGGTCTAGCTCCAATGCATATATATCCTTAACACTTCCATTCACAAGGTGTTCCTTGAATTCCAAATATTCAGCTACAGAAAGGTATTCAATAACAAGTTCATCAACATTGACATGAACATAATCCCACACACTTGGCCTTGGTCATACTACAAGAAAAACCCATGGTGAAAACGTGATGGCCTTTTCTATCTCATCCTTGAATTTCTTCAGATCCCTGCAAGGTGTGGTGATCACTAGTTTGGCCCCTTCCTCTAGCTCTGTGGTGTGCTCAAAACCCTTGTTAGGAGGTCTCCTTGAGGAATCCCTCCAACAACCTAGTCATGCTTATTCAACAATAAGTGAATATCTAGTTGATATTGTTGTCTTCTATCTGACGACTTCTGACTTGTAACTAAATATTCTATTGTGAAAGTTATATATCCATGTCTGAATATAGCCTCTCCAACTACAACTATAACCTCTACAGCCACAAAAGTGAATGGATATTCTAGCCTTCTCTCTTAACTAGAAAGACCTTGTTTTGCCTCTTTTGGGCCTTACATGTGAGATCAAGGAATGCATGTGATTGCATGCAAGATGCGGGGTTCTCATGTTGATTTCATGCAACATGTGGAGTGTGCAAGTGGGTTGCATGCATGTAGATGAGTTACATGTGACATCCATAAAATACACATGTAATGCAAGCTAAATTTATGAACAGTGCTTGAGTTAAAGTAGAGAAAGCTAAAGATAAGAATGTTAATCAAAGATAAATAATTTATCTCAATTAACTTTATGAGTTAATTTTGGTTGTCAATCTTAGCTTAGAAAAATTATAAATTAACCTTAAGGGTTGAGGTGAAGACACAATTAATGAGCACGAGTTAGAGAGTTTGTGAGAGAAAGTATCTGGGTAGAGAAAGTGAGTTGTGAAGTCGAGCTAGCTATAGCAAGACTAAGAGAGAATTGATTAACAAGGGGGATGAGTTTACTTGTGAGAGTGGGGGTTGAGTTTTCTTGAGCAGTAGGTCGAGTTCCTTGAGCAACAGAGAATTTTTTTTCTCAAGGGATGCGATGGCAGATTTTATCTTGTACACCGAAGTAAATCAACTGGCTTGCACATGTGGTACAAGAGGGCTAAGTGAGGGTTTTGAGGCCAAAATTATTGTTGTGTAATTACTGTAGCGATTTGTGTCACTGCTGTAATAAATATTTCTCCTGAAGCTAAATAAAAGAGACCAATGTTTGCAGGTTTTCTCCATACCCGAGTTTCTTGAGTATACCTGTGTTATCTTGTTGATGTTATTGGTTTCATGTGAATTTGCTTTGGTTGTTTATTGATGTTAATTAACCTAGAGTATTTGTTAAAAATGATAGTAAAACCCAATTCTTTTTTGTCCAAAAAAAACCATGAAAACTAAAAGTGTTGATGCTGGAATAATATCCTTTTTTTTTCAAGGTAAATTTTCAAGATTTTTAATTAATGAAGTTAAGGATAAAATATCATAACTCCAAAAAACCTTAAAATTCCAAGAATTTTCAGGCATGACATTAAAGATCAAATATGACGTTTTTGAAAAACCATAAAATTCTGACAATTTTTAGTGATGGTGTTAAATATAAAATACTTATAACTGTTTTCAACCATAACATTAAAGATAAAATATCATGACTCAAAAAAACCTTAAAATTTTGACAAAATTTCAACCATGGAATGAAAATCGAAGATCATGACTACAGAAAACCCATAAGTTTTCAATATATTTCAGTCATGACATTATGAAAATATTATTTGACTAAAAAATCTTTAAAAATGAAGCCCTAAATGAAATAATCATTATACCAAGAGTAATTTCTTTTTTAAATTCTAAAAGCATATCTTTTTAAAAATCGTAGTCTAAGACAACTTGACACATTACAAAAAAAAAAAAAAATAAGCTATCAAATTAACATGTTGTGTAGGCAAATTCAGCTCATTACAATGAAAACTTCAAAATCAACCATAAAATTAACACAATGTGGGGGTTGATCCATTATAACAAAACTTTAAAATCAACTATTAAATTGACATATAATGAAGTCAGGTTGTTAGTCGAAGATTGACGTGGACTAAAATAAAACAAAATATTAAATAAATAAAAATGAAAAATACAATAAAAACAAAAATTAAAACTAAAAAAAATAAAAATAATAATAATAATAATAACAAGTAAATAACATGTATAAAAAAATAATGACAAGAATTAAAAAATATATATATATATATATATATATATATATATATATATATATATATATATATAATACAAAAAATTAAAAATGAAAAAAATACAAAAATAACTCATAAAATTAAAATTTAACTAAAGAAAACAAAGAAATATAGAAAAATAAATGGAAAAACAAGAAAATATTTCCAAAAAAACATAGTTTAAGAAAAAAATTAAAAAGTTAACACCAAAAAACAAATAAATAAAAACAAATTGGATAATTAGATTAAAAAAATATAATAAACATTAATTTTTTAAAACATTAAAATAAAATTTAAATATAAAAATAAATTAAACAAAACAAAAATTAACAATACTATTTAGAAAAAAACATATCTATATATATATATATATATATATATATATATATATATATATATATATATATATATAATTAAGAAAACAAATTAATTAAAAAAACATGTGAAAAAAAATACATGGCCAACGGCTCCTCTAGGATCCTGGGCGGGCTTCGTCGATTATGTGCAACACCGTCCGCCCTCGCTAGCGGCTCCTCGAGCCCCCTGAGCTGGTAGGGTTGCACGAGGGCCTTGCCCACCCAGGGGGCCTGAGGGACCACAGGGCAAGGCGAGTGGGTCCTCTGGCCCGTCTAAGGGGCCTGAGGGGCCATTGGCCAGGGCAGGTGGACCTTCTGGCCCGTCTAGGGGGCCTAAGGGGCCATGAGTAGGGCCCATATTTTTATTTATTTTAATTATTCTTTTAAAATCTTTTAATGCTTTTTTTTAATTTTAATTTTATTATTTATTTTCTTAAAAAAATGTTTTAATGTTTTTATTTTTTAAAATTAATTGAACTGTTTTATTTTTTATGTTTTTAGATTTTTTTTAAGGATTTTGTTTTTTTAGTTTTATTGGTTTTTTTTTTTTTTTTTTCAAGTTGTATGCTTTATTTATTTTTTTAACATTTTTTTTTGTTATTTTTACTTGAAATTTTATCTCAATCATCTTTTTGGAGGAAAAAAAAAAAAAGTCATCATCTTTCGATATGAAATTCATAAAATTTGTTATTATTCCAACATTTTTGATTCAAAATTTTCAAAATTTTTATCTATTTAACATGTCATTTTTAGTGAAAAGGTCATGAAATACATATTTTTTTTAATTATATCTATATGTGAAATGTGTATTTTTTGTCTAGTGTTTAAAATTGTTATTTTTTAGTGACAATTATTTTTTGTGTATTGAAGTATTAATTAACGATATATAAATATATAAAAAATCTTAACCTCAAAATATTAATGTTATTATTTTTTTTAAACTTTGCAAAAAAAATAAAAATTTTATTATAAAAAACATTGTAAAGAAAAACAATAAACACAAGTTTTAAAAACCCTTAAAAACAAATATCTTAGGACGAAAAACAAGAAGAGAAATAAAACAACTTGAAAAATGGTTAAATAATCAACATTTTAAAATAAATTGTGCATACTTAGGACATAAGAAAATTTAAAGTGTCAAAAATATGCCTATTAAAAACAAATGTTGATGTTTTTCAAAATCCGCATGAAAATCACCAACATTAAAAAAAAAAATTATCCACACTTAATACATTAAAAAATTTTAAAGTGTAAAAAAAAACCCTCTAAAAAAATAGGTTGATGCTGCATCAACACTTTTCAAAATCAACATGAAAATCACTAACATTTAAAAAAAAATGTTTATAGTTGACACATAAGAAAACTTAAAGTGTCGAAAATATGCCCTAAGAAAATGTTGATGCTTTTGAAAATTAGCATGAAAATCACTAACGTTTAACAAAAAATGTTCACACTTGATACATAAGAAAATTTAAAGTGTCAAAAATAAGCCCTCTAAAAAAAAGAGTTGATGCTACATCAACACTTTTCAAAATCAACATGAAAATCACTAACATTTAAAAAAAAATGTTCATACATTATACATAAGAAAACTAAAAGTGTCAAAAATATGTTAAAAAAAGGGTGTATTTTGAATCAACACTTTTCAAAATTGGATGATTTTTTTATACCTCAAAAAAATGGGTACTTGGTACAATTCATATTTGATAGTTTACACTGTTAATTAATTTGTAACTAGGTTATAAAATTTTAGAAAAATATACTATATAGAAATCATTGGTAAATGTGTAATTTCCTAGTGTCACGTTGAAGCGTGAAATCTTGTGTGTGTATGTCACGTTGTACCCATCAACCACCACAATGTTAAAGCCCTCAAACTCTTCCATGGGAATAGTACCTCTCTCTACCACCAAGGGTACATCGATGAAGTTGTGAGTTTCCTCACGATTGAAGAAAGTTGTAATTCATTGTCCCCCCCAATCTTGAAGGTATAGTATCTCGAGACTCTAGAAAGAGTGGAAATAGTACCACCCTTAATTCCCATACAATGTCTCTCATCCCCTTTGGATTCCTCATGGGATTTCTCCCCCTCTGAACTACTAGGCTCATTGGTTGGTGTTGGCATTGTATCTTCTTCATTGTCATTGTTTGACATGACCTCAATATAGTGTACCTTTTCTTTTCCCAAGCTTTTGTGACTTGGTTCCCATGGTTCCTTGCAACTGAAGCAAACTTTCTTCCTTCTCAGTTGGCTCCGAGTCTCGTCATCTAACCTATCCTTCGTAGCCTATTCTTTTTGAAATGGCTTCTTACCTTTATTCTTCTGAGTAATGAGTGGTTTGGATGCGGATTTAGCTTTAGGTACTGCATCTTCCATGTATTATGTCCTAGTGATGGTATCTTGTAAGATGGTGGGTTTGAAGGCCTTGACCCAACCATGTAGTGGTTCAGCTAAACCTTCGATGAAGAGCATGATCAACCTCTGTTCAAATATGTTTGTCGACATAATAACTGTTTACTGAAATTTTGAAATGTAGGCATATGGTGTTCCGATTTGCTTGAGATTTGCTAGCTCCCTAAAGTATATCTCTAGATCCTTCCTGTCAAACTGGTCTATAAATCTTTGTGTGAAATCCACGTAAGAAGTAATGATGGAATTCCCCAAGGTGACCAATCGACCATTCATGAGCTTCTCTTTCCAAATGCAAAGTGGTGAATTTGGGTTAAGTTGGACGTAAGTGTCTAACTTTTGTACCCAAGACCTTGTCGAGTATTTGGGTGACCCATTGAAGGAGGGGATGGACAATTTCCGAATATTGTGCAGTAGATCATAGTTCTACTATGTGGCCCTATTATGATCCCTAGTCCTATTTTGTACTTACTGTTACTGAATTCTATAAAAAGTCGTAGCTTCTTGAACATCCTCTCTGAGTGATGCATACTCTTGGAAATATCTTGAAAAATCTTCGTTTTGTTCTTTAGTATTGAATTTCCATGATCTTGGGTCTAGGTTAGAATCTTAAAATCACTAACACTACCAAACCAAGAATCTCAACCAGAACTACTTTGCACAACATAAAATATAAAGCAGTAAATCACATATGCACAAGTATACACAATTTTTAACAAATATTGTACAATAATGTACAACCCAATCTTCGTTATATTAAACCAAATCTGAATAATACAACAATCTATGGTATACAAGATACAATGACAAACTTTGTTGCAACTTCTATGTCATATCTTGTCCTGCCAGTCCTTTGCTTTCGTACTACTCACTAGCTTCCCCTTAGTCCTTCAAAGGACAACACATCAAGACTCCAGGAGGGCTACCACCTAACACTGTTGCAAGTCACTTTTGTTGCATGTACACGGGCTCATCAATCTTCTCTCTAGGCTGGCCACTTCCCGAGCTCCAATCTTCCAGGCTAGCAGTCACTCTAGTCCATCAAAGTGCTGCACTTTTGGCACCAATCTTCACCTAACCTTCAACTCCTCTTCGTCACTTCAAGATAGCTTGTCTAGGGCTAATTTGGGCTATCAACATTCTGACCTACAATAGACCAATGATTCCCAATACTACACTGTAAGATCTGTACCGATGAAGTTTTTTGATCATCCAATCAAGCCTCCAAATTGGTACCCATGGGCTGCTAGAAAATCGACGCAAATATGAACCAAAAACATGGATCCAACGCACATCAAAACTATTGTCCAAGTTTGTGTTTTCTATTGTTCTTCACTGTGACTGGTTAGGGTACCCATGTGCTACAACAACCCTTAAAAAATCACCCAAATCAACTCTCAAAGACGGTGGCCTCATCAAGGAAGGGTCTCCTCTATACGTGTTGTTGTTCTAGGCACTTTTCAGCCCAAGAACCCTCCACACTATCGATGTTTTAGGTTGGCAAGGCCCGCCGCTTATCACAGGGACTTTTTGTCACCTACAACCAACCAAAACAATGTTTCCCTTATCTTGAAGCTTCCCACATAAACCTGCGTACACCCTTCTTCAAACTTGGCCTGGTTGTAGCATAGAACAACCCTCCACACAGTTGCTAAGAGGCTCCAACAACCCTAGAACTCCCACGTTGTCCATACCTTCTTTTCTGCGTCTACTTCAGAGATATTCCTTCTCTCTAATGAGTTTGTGTTCAAGTGTGTGTTTCACTTTTGGATGCTCATTAGTCCTCCACTTCACCTTGTATATATACACATAAACAAGGGATCCAAAACGTCATCCTTGGTGTTGTCCAACTGTCTCATGCCTAAAATAACCATAGGTTGACCTTGATACTTATGGTGTCAACCCGAAACATAAATTAAAAAATTCGTATCTCACTAAGGACAACTCAGAATTTGACGATTCTTGAAGCATTAGATTCTCCATTCTGCGCTCTACGATCTCATGCGATTACATGTCCAAAGTTCTCCATGGAATTTCCCCAAATCACGATGGGCGCAAAACCCCAAGCTTGGGTTCGAAGCCTACAAATGACTCTTATGGAACTTTTCCCTCTAATCCTCAAACACTAGGGCTTGTAGTACCTCCCAAGCTACTCAAAAATCAACACTCCCTCTTAGCGAGGGAGGTACTTCCAATACTAGGAAGTAGCTCATGATCATCATCACTACTCGTAGCACTTTCCCAACTCTTAGCACTCACAATCACAACAATCCCTATTCTATGAACTACGCCTCTCTCGGAAGTGTCACTATCACTGCTGGAAGTACACTGCTTCTTCTTCTTTTCATGTAATGTCTTCCACTCTCTCCATGTTTCCTTCTTGGCAGCTATAGGAGAACCCTTGCTCCCCACTAACCACACACCCTTCTTGCACTACAAAGTCTCCCTCTGAAATTGCAAGCTCCCTTTCAAAATTGACTCCCTCTGAGTCTCTAGAATGTGGACCTTCTTCTTGGGAAGGTGAACCTTCTTCTTGGGAAGGTGAACCTTCTTCTCAGGAAGATGAAACTTCTTCTCAGGAACCTGTACCTGCTCCTCTAAAGCCTACACTTGCACTTGCTTCTCTGGAACCTGCATCTATTCTACCCACTTCCTGTGATCCATAGGCTTACCCATCACGCTATATAGAGCATGCTCTCTAAATCCAAGTACGATACCAGTGAAGCTAAAGCCTCTATGCTTGAGTCTTGCCTTCCCATCCTAGAACAAGACCTCAAACCCCTTCTTCTCGATCATCAAGACATAAATCACACTATATCTCAGTCTTGATACAAACAATACATCCTGGACCCGCATCACTCGTCCTATCTCCATCCTGAATCTCACAACTCCCGATCCTCAAATCTCCTTTTGACTCTTGTTGCCCAAAACCATGTGCAACGTCGAGTCCCATTTTTCTACAGTCCCAAAAACCTCCTGTGACCTTGTCATATGTTTCGTCACACCATTGTCCACGTACCATCCATCCTCATCGATAGTACCCTGTGAGAAATGAGAGATCATAGCAAAGTCCTCCTCCTCCAATATTCTAGTGAGATCATCTATCTCAGCTGAAGTGGCAACACTAATGACCTGTTTTCCTTTTCTCTTCTCATCATCTCCCTTCTTCTTCATCGAACATCTCAATGAAAAATGACCCAACTCACCACAATCGAAACACTTAACCTTACTTAAGTTCTTCTTCTGCTTACCCTTCATTCACACTACAAGTGCCACGTCATCATCGAATGTATTATTCTTTGGATGAAGATCCTAATCTCGCAACTATTCCTGAATGAAGTCATCCCATAACCTATTCCAGTCTCGAAACTTCTCTCTGGCAATGATTCCTTTGATGAATGAATTCCATTCCTCGGTGAATCCTTTCAAGGCATTTTTCACCATATCTCCATCTGAACTAGTCGCACTGATGATAGCAAGCTCATCTTTGACTTAAGACAATCTCGTTAGATACAAAGTCACGCATTCACCCTTTATCATCTTGGTGGACTTCAGCTTATCCTCCAGTACCAATGGTCGGTTCTCGTTCTTATTCTAAAACAAATTCTTAAGGGCCATCGACATCTCATGTGCAGTGTTATTCCCAGACAAATGAGGTATTAGGGCATCCTTCACACCATCTAGGATGATCAATCTCTCCCTCGTATCTAAATCCTCGTACACTTCCATCTCCTTCGGGTTAGTGGGATTCTTGATGGATTTCTTGGTGAACTCCCAATTCCTGTTGACCTACAAGATCAACTCAATCCTTTCCTTCCATGGACTATAGTTGGACAAACCCTCCAACCTGTCCTCATACCAGATGCTAACTTGCAACTTTGACATTGTCACCTACAATTTGACCAACTCCCTCTTAAGTTGTACTTTGTTGTGCACAAATTTGATTCACTTACTTCCAATGTATCTCAAACACGCTCTGATACCATGTTGAATTTCCACGATCTTGGGTCTAGGTTAGAATCTTAAAATCACTGATGCTACCAAACCAAGAATCTCAACCAGAACTACTTTGCACAACAGAAAATATAAAACAGTAAATCACATATGCACAAGTATACACATTTTTTAACAAATGTTGTACAATAATGTACAACCCAATCTTCATTATATTAGACCAAATTTGAATAATACAATATTCTATGGTATATAAGATACAATGACAAACTTCGCTGCAACTTCTATGTCCTATCTTATCATGTCGGTCCTTTGTTTATGTACTGCTCACTAGCTGCCCCTTAGTACTTCAAAGGAAAACACATCGAGACTCCAGGAGGTCTGCCACCTAACTGTGATGCAAGTCACTTTTTCGACATGTAAACGGGCTAATCAATCTGCTAGCTAGACTGGCCACTTCCTGTGCTCCAATTTATCAGGCTAGAAGTTACTATAGTCCATCAAAGTGCTGCACTTTCGGCACCAATCTTCACCCAACCTTCAACTCCTCTTTGTCACTTCAAGATAGCTTATCTAGGGTTACTTTGGGCTATCAACACATTGCCCTCCACCAGTCCAATGATTCCCAATACTACACTGGAAGATATGCACTGATGAAGGGTTTTGATCACCCAATAAAGCCTCCAAATTGGCTCCCACAAGCTACTAGAAAACCGATCCAAATCTGACCCAAAACACGGATCCAACACACGTCAAAACTATTGTCCAAGTTTGTGTTTGTTGCTATTCCTCACTGTGATTGGTTAGGGTACCCACGTGCTACAACAACCCTCAAACAATCACCCAAAACAACCCTCAAATACCATGACCTCATCAAGGAAGGGTATCCTCCATATGTGTTGTTGTTCTAGGCACTTTTTAGCCCAAGAACCCTCCACGCTATCCCTATTTTAGGTTGGCAAGGCTTGTGGCCTACCACAGGGACTTGCTATTACCTACAACAAACTAAAACAATGTTTCCCTTATCTTGAAGCTTCCCACACAGACCTGTGTGCACCCTTCTTCAAACTTGGCCTGGATATAGCATAGAACAACCCTCCATGTAGTCACCAAGGGACTCCAACAACCTTAAAACTCCCACGTTGTTCGTACCTTCTTTGTTGTGGTTAGTTCAGAGATATTCCTCCTCTCCAACGAGTTTATGTTCAAGTGTGTGTTGCACTTTTGGATGCTCATTAGTCCTCCACTTCACCTGGTATATATACACATAAACAAGGCTACAAAAAATCATCCTAGGGGTTTTCCAATTGTCTCATGCCTAAAATAACCTTAGGCCGACCTAATTGACACTTATTGTCTTAACCCCAAACATAACTTCAAAAATTCATACCTCACTAAGGACAACTAAGAATTTGATGATTCTTGAAGCACTGGATTCTCCATTCCATCCTCTATCATCTCATGCCATCACATGCCCAAAGTTCTCCATGGAATTGCCCCAAATCACGATGGGTGCAAAACCCCAAGCTTAGGTTCCAAGCCCACAAGTGACTCTTGTTGTGCTTTTCCCTCTAATCCCCGAACCCTAGGGCTTGCAGTATGTCCAAAGCTACTCAAAAATCAACATGTAGGTCCTCAGTTCACTGCTCCATAACCATCTAGAAATTGGGGTGGTAGAGGTTTAGGGTTCCTCCTACAAGTTTCCCTTGTGTTAATTTGTGTAGAGATGTTAGAAGACTCTTGCTACCTCCATTAGATCATTAGCAAAATTATTACCTGCATTACTAAGATTTTCCAACATCTCGATAAGAAATTGGATCGTCTGCTGCAACCATTATGCCATCAATTGAGCAATCTACTGCAACCCTTGTGCCATCTATTGCAACCATTTTTCCATTTGTTGATCCATCTCTTGTTTCCATCTTTCTAGCTCCTCTAAGATGTCAAAGGGGTTAACCTCTGATGGCTACTCTTCCTTTCCAGCCATGAATGAATTGTTGGTCCCCTTCTTTTTCCTGACTATAACATTTTTCCTATCCTTCAGGAGCATCCATAAATCATATGGTCACAGGTTGGCAGGATGCACATCTTTGGTACCACTGTAATATCCCTCTTGGGGAGTTTACACTTATGGTGCCATTATGAGATAGGGTTTCCATTAAACCATGAAAGATTTGTATTTAATAACATTATTGCAATATTCATCAATTTATGAAATAGTGATACTCTTTATTGAATACTCAAGTAGCATAGTACATAACCCAAGAAACCGTAGATTCCACAAGAAACCATGATAAAATAAGACTGATTTAACATGCAATTAATAGATTTACAATAGCCAACAATATCTCAACAAATATATCAAACAAAACATGATTTCTAAGCTATACACAATAGTTGTTCCTCGTTGCCACAAAATCATATCAACACTCTTAACAACCCTTGCATCCTCCTCCTAAACGTGGTACTTTTGGTCATTCCTAGCCTTAGAAAATAGTCTTTTAACCCTCAACTACCTCATGATGTTAGCCCTAAGCCTTTCACTTCCACAGGGAGAGATATATTGGCCTTTCGTTGCCTCTACTAGATAGATTCAAGCCTAGGCTACCTCAGCTAGCCTATTCTGCTACCCTTCACCATTTTGTTGCCTCAGGAAATAGGTTGCTGCCTTCGCTGCCTCAGGAATTTAGGTTGTTGCTTTAGACAAGTAATCTTCAACTCCTCGATGCCTCAGAAAAAGAAGTATCTAGCCCTCTTTTCCTCAAAAAAATGGGTCCCAACCCTTTACTACCACAAAAAGGAACCTTCAACTCCTCACTGCCTCAGAAAGGAAGTCTCTAGTCCTTGCTGCCTCAAAAAGGCAGCCTTTAGTCCTTGCTGTCTCAAGAAAATGAGTCCCAACCCTTTACTGCCATAGAGTGAGAAGCCTCATCTCATCCCTGCCTCAAAAAGTACTTTCCCAACCCTTCGCTTACCTCAAAATATGGTTTTTTGCCTCAAAATGATTAGTCCAACCCTTGTTGCCTCAAAAAACTGAGATTCTAGCCTTCACTTTGACTGAAAATGATGATCCTCCAATCAAAATTTGGTCATGTAGCCAAAAATATAGAAGGATTGGATAAGGTGGAATATTTCATCATCAAAACCAATCAGAAAAGGGGTCTTAAAATCCTTCAATAGCCTCAACCCAAAATAAAAAGAGAATAATAATCCATGATTATCATAATGACTCTCCTTCCTCCCTTTTATAGATTCCCTTTAGGGCTTTTCCCTCTTAAATTCAAATTTGAGTGATTTGCAAGTTTCCTTCCTTTTGCCCCAGTTTAATTTTTATTATCTAATGTTACCTAAGTAAAATTAAATAATATTCTCCCCTTTTTAAATCACTGTGGCCTATGGGTTTAAATAGGCTACTATCTACTTTCTTGGGTAATTAATTTGAAGAGGATATTACAAATGGCCATCTCAAAGTTTTTGAGTGTATCCTTGCGTATTTGTCAACTACCAAAAATATGTTGAAGGGTATAGATTACATAATCCAGACACACTAGTTAATCCTCAGTAAGAGTTCGATTTGATGAGAATTCACCTCAACATATTGGAGTTTCATATGATTTTCCTTCTTTTGATTTATGACTTCTTTAGCTCATGATTGTTCTCTTAAAGAAAAATGTAATGAATTTCTTCTACTACTTCCTAATTTGGGTCAAAGAAAAACTAGGTCTTGTCTTCAAAGAACTCCTCAAGCATGTATGACCAATTCATATCTAAAATATTTTGATGAGGCCCATGGTATTGTAGAGTGGGACACAACTAAGGAAGACAGGTTTTTTTCCATTGTTGAAAAACAAGACTTGGGACTTGGTCCCCCCCCTAAAAGGTAGAAAATTGGTCTGTGGAAATGGGTATATTGAACCAATGTTATTAGAGTTAGACCAAAATTGGTTGAACTAGCTAGTCCAATCGTTTTTCAGCCCCAAACCAATCCAATATGTGGAATGAAATTGAAAATGGCTAGTTCGGTACCAAATTGACAATTTCCAGTTTCATTCCATTGTGACCAAATTGAAATAAAACCAAATCAACCATTTTCGCCAATCCGGTTGTATTCGTACCACATTGTCTAGAATGCACTCAAACCCCCAATAATTATTTAAAAAAATAATCTAATAGTTGTTTGGGATGGCCCACTTGTAAGGTAACCCTAAGCACCCTGAAAATTTATTTAAATCCACCTCCAAGGTAACCCTAGCCCCCTGAAAAGTTATTTAAACAACACCCCCCCAAACCCTCTATTTCACTTGCATTATTCAGTTGAGCTTCTTGAAATTTTTGAGTGCATGTGGAGAGATATTTATAGGGTTGTTTTGAGGGGGTTCTTGGATAGATTTGGATAGTTGGGTGAGGGGTTGAGTTGGAGAGTTTTTGGGTTGAATTTATTAAGGGGATTTGGAATTGATTCAAGGCCTTTTTTTTACAAAGATATATGATTGTTTTTCAGTTGTTTTGGAGGTGATTGAAGGGGAAATTTTTAGATTTTGGAGGGTTGTTAGAGAGCTATTTTTTTGTTGTATGGAGCTGCTCTTCTTCTCAACATTTGGAAGGATTCATAAGGTATGCCAAGGCATCTATTCTTCTACTGTTCTCTAAAAAATTGCTATTTTTTCCTAGAAAAGAAGAAATCATAACGTTTTGTATGCATATTATTTTTCTTGTTATAAAAATTGTTAGATTTTATGCAAAACCAACACCCGATATTTAATTGAAAGTAATTAATTACCAAAGAAATTAAGAGTCAGATTCCTAAATAAAATATTTAGCGAAAGTAAAATTACTCAATCTGAATCACAATGAGACAAATTTATGCCTCTCAACCCAGGGTTTCATATATAAACTGAATAAATTTAAAAGGTATGATCCTATATGAAACATCTTGTCAATGTCTTCCACATTGTTGAAAATGACAGTGAAAAAATTTTGAGCCTGACTTCAATTATTTATGTCCCCTTTTAATTGCAAGTACTTCTAAATCCACCTTGTTAAACAATCTTTTCAATGGCCAAGTGCATATAATTTGCAGATTAATGTGTGGTCTTTCATGTACTATATCTTTTCCCAAACTTTCTTTGAGATCATCTTAAACAATGTGGTTTTGGATGTCTGTGGAAGACATGATCTAATGTTTTTTTGCTCTTTCCCTTATTAATTGACTGATTCAGGGATGACTTTTTCTTTCCCCTCTTTTTTAGCTACTTACAATGCTGGACCAAAATTGGCATTCGTGTGTGTTTCAAAGCCATTTGGTTTATGAGTTGTTTGTCTCACCTCCCTTCCCACTACCACATTTATGTAAGAAGGCCCTCCCCCACCTTTGTCCCAAGGGAAAGCCATCAAAAGTTGTATTTGAACCAAGATTCCTACCTTAGATTACTAGCTCAAAATCAAATCCATACTCCTATAAAAATATAATCTATTTTTAATTCATAAATACCACCCAATATAAATTATTTTGGCTTCTACACTTATTAACTTAAAAAATCGATATCATAGAAGAAGTACAATACTCTAAGAAATCTTTTTAAGTGTGTATCCGTTGAAGTTAGTACATGTCCCTACAAAATATAATGTTTTAAGACAAAAAGTGACACAAACAATAACTACCAAAATAGTGAATAGTTACCTTTTTCATTTTTATTACTGAATAAAAATAGTAAAGATGATAAAGTAGTAAACGTAATAGTTATAGTTTGTCGTGCCAAAAAAATTAAGTAAAATACAATTCTAATGTAAATCAAAAAGTAGTTGACGAGAAGAACGCTAAGTCAGTTCAAACTCTAGTGGGCGCATTTAATGATTAGGTTGAAAAGGTGAGGACATGATATAATAAACGTGATGCCACTTCTTCGTCATAACATGGTGTCACTCCAAGGAAATCCAAGATTATTTGCGATAAGAAATATAACGCGCGGGTTTTTTGTCCAGAGTGACGGCTTCCAGGCTTAATCATTATCGCCATTAATTAAAATTTTGAGTGGAATCGCACGTGATTTAGTGAAACCGTGAGTCGGCTTCCTCTTGAATCAATTGATCCAGTGATTGACGTGATTTTGAAGTAAGATCGAGATAAGTCAGAAAAATTTTAAATAAAATGAAAAAAAAAACCGAGAGACTCAAAGTCGACCGCGAAAAAAGATAGAAACGTTATAGAAAGTAAAAGTAAAGTAACCCAAGTTCGGTCCCATTCCACGCCTTTCTATCAATGTGGTGGAATGCCCACACCCCCTTAAGAATTTTTTCATTATATTAGAATTTTACAATTAATATTAATATTTTTCAATTTGAAGTCAGATAAAATTTTAAATAAAATGAAAAAATAAACCGAAAGAGTCAAAGTTGACCGCGAAAAAAGATAGAAACGTTATAGAAAATAAAAGTAAAGTAACCCAAGTTCGGTTCCCTTTGCTAGGCCTGAGAATGTGAGCGTGTTGAACACTGCAAGCCCAGGATTAAAATAGGAGCAGCAGCGAAGAGCGTTGAGGTCATGCCCTGCACTGCGATGGCGATGAAGATGAAACAATTAATTAGAAGCATGCTACTAACCTTCACTCTATGTACGTGTCTGCATCTCTCAGTGGGTCAACAGATAAAATTTACCGCTGGTGTTTTGCATGGGGAGAGTTGTGGGAATAGCCAATATACAAATGGTAACCTCTTCCACCTTCGTCTCATCAAGGTTTTGGAATCATTGGTGGTCAATGTTTCTACGACTGGATTCGATACCTCTAGTGTTGAGGGGCGAAACAGCAATGATTCTGTTTATGGGCTTCTCCAGTGCAGGGGAGATTTAAATTCCTCTTTATGCCAACAGTGCGCATCCACGATAAAAGCAGCGCTTCTTGACAAATGTCAAAACAGTACTTCTGGATTCATTAAACTAGAAGGATGTTTTTTACGTTACGACAATTATTATTTTTACAATTATAGTCAGGTATCCGGCCTTATGCTGTTGCCTGCAACGCGCCGACCGTTACCCAGCCAGAGACGTTCCAGTCTATCTATTTAAAACGTACTCTCAAATATTAGCGAAAGAGCC